>LGRX02026993.1:0-25086 GCA_001247695.2 Cymbomonas tetramitiformis
CGACCGACCGAGGCATTCCTCTTCATCTGAATACATGGGCATAGTATGCGTGCTATGCGTGAGACCTAATTTAGCCAAAGCCGAAAGTGTACACGACACACGTGGCAACCAGCACCCGCCGATCTAGAAATTTACCACTTGCGCCCGAGCACAAGTGGCCACACCGGCCGAGGCGCGGAGATTTCCGGAAAGGAAGATCCTAGAAAGCTAAAGCCCCATGGGGGACATCAAACGTTGCACGCCCGCAAATTAACCAATCGAAAAGCGGTTGGTGTGGCAACTAGTACCCGATCCCAGGAATACGCCACTTGCGCGCGAGCACAAGTAAGCACACCGGCCGAACCGGCCGAAGCGCGGAGATTCCCGAATAGGGGGGACTAGAAGGCTAATTTAAAGGTAGGGGAGATCCCGAACCAACCCCGAATTTCAGCAAAGGCTTACGCAAAATTGAAAAATTTGCGCAGCGCTTCCGCCGCGAAGGGTCGGAATTGCCGAAAAACGGAGGCGATTTGGTTTTCCCGCACCTGCGAGTCCAAAAGCACGGATATGCGTGCTATGCGTGTATGCGTGCTAGGACTAAGGCAACGCGCGCACCTTAAAAGATTGTCGTCGAGCTAGATTCCCCCACACCGACGCGGCTCCAAGCAACCTGGAACCCTCAATCCCACACACCACCGCGCAACAAGAACGAGAGCACAGGCATTCTCGATTTCGTAGTGCAAGTACTCGCTAGCTAATCGCACAAGGCGGGGCGGGTTGATCAGAATTTGCGCAAGAAAGACAAGGAAGCAACGTGAAAACACGAACTAATTACCATTTTGTAGGAGTCTACACCTTGACTTCTTCTCTTCTTTACGGTTTCGGACTTATACTATTCTACACTTATTAAACGACCGCACGAGGTATGATTACGTTAGGTCAACTACAAGACTTCGGTTTCGTAAATCTTAATAGTTATGCTTTTGCTTTCAAGTGTATGCTTTCAATACACAATATACAGCGGATACGGCTCTTTACTTTTATGTTACAATTCTCAGTTCAGTTCATCTCTCCGAAACGGGTTACACTTAGAGTTCTTATGCATTCAGGAACTCTTTCCATAACTCAACTGTACTGAGTACTCCGTATAACAGTCTAGGCACCTCACATCAACATCATTCTGATCGGTCCTACTGTACTCCGTACTGAGTACTCCTGCGTTTTATACTTAGCCGTTTTTCTTGCTCTTGTGCTTGCCTCCTAGCACACTGGATCGATGCCCCCTGAAAATTTTCAATTTATGTTGGTTTGGCTTTAGCGTGATAGGGAAATTTGTGAAAACATTCTCTCCCCACATTATGTTAGCATGTCGTCAGCATGTCGTTATCACATCATGTGTTAACGACATGCTAACCGCATGCAAAAGACATACCAAAGAAGCGAATCTGTTAGGGAATATTCCTCAGGCCTGTTAGCACGTCCGTGTTTAGCATGCCTTTAGCATGGTTTTCAGTCCGTAGGGCGCCCGTAGCACGCCCGTAGCACGCCTGTAGCATGCCAGTAATACGTCCTTAGCACATGTACTAACTGGAACGCCCATAGTTAAGGCCCATATATGCACGTGCTACCGACGTTCTACCGCCGTGCTAACGACGTGCTAAGCTCAGACGTGCTAACACATAATAGGAATATTCCTCAAAAGATTCTCCTGTTAGCATGCCGTTAGCACGTCGTTAGAGGTCATATGTATATATAAATGTGTATAATTACTATGACCGCTAACGACGTGCTAACGGCATGCTAACATAAGAATCTTTTCAGGAATATTCCTCAGGCCTGTTAGCACGTCTGAGCTTAGCACGCCGTTAGCACGGCGGTAACACGTGCATATATGGGCCTTAACTATGGGCGTTCCAGTTAGCACATGTGCTAAAGACATATTACTGGCATGCTACAGGCGTGCTACTGCCGTGCTACGGGCGTCCTACGGACTGAAAACCATGCTAAAGGCGTGCTAAGCTCAGACGTGCTAACAGGCCTGAGGAATATTCCCTAACAGATTCTCCTGTTAGCATGCCGTTAGCACGTCGTTAGAGGTCATATGTATATATAAATGTGTATAATTACTATGACCTCTAACGACGTGCTAACGGCATGCTAACAGAAGAATCTTTCCAGGAATATTCCTCAGGCCTGTTAGCACGTCTGAGCTTAGCACGCCGTTAGCACGGCGGTAAAACGTCGGTAGCACGTGCATATATGGGCGTTAACTATGGGCGTTCCAGTTAGCACATGTGCTAAGGACATATTACTGGCATGCTACGGGCGTGCTACTGCCGTGCTACGGGCGTCCTACGGACTGAAAACCATGCTAAAGGCATGCTAAACACGGACGTGATAACACGCCGGAGGAATATTCCCTAAAAGATTCGCTTCTTTAGTATGTCTTTAGCATGCGATGTTCCAGTTAGCACACGTTCTAAGGACATATTACGGCCGTGCTACGGCCATGCTACTGCCGTGCTACGGGCGTGCTACAAGCGTGTAACGGGCGTGTTACCGGCGTGCTACGAGCAGAGCATATATCTTCCAAAAGATTTTGCGGCCCGCAGTTGCAAATCTTTCAGGCCCGGTTTCGGCCAGCCCGGCCCGTCTCGAAAATTGCCCGCCGCAGGCGAATTTTTCCAATTTTAAGTATGGGAATATCATGAAAATCAAAAATTTCACGTAAATTTTTGAGATTTTCACTGTTCGTCTACGGCCCGCAGCCGGATCCAATCCCGGCCCGCTTTCGGCCCGGCGTGACACGCTACGGCCCCGGGCCGGCCCGCCACGGTAAGATATATGCCCTGGCTACGAGACAGTTTAGCATGCTACAAGCATGCTAAACTCGGAAATTATGACACATCTGAAGAAGATTCCTCAAAAGAATCTATTCCGTAGCATGTCGTTAGCCTGTTATGCTCATCCTAGTGACGTGCTACCTAACGAAGGTCTTTCGGACCTCCTATACTCCAATTACTATGAAGGTAGGGGGAGGGGGGAGGGGGGGTCGCGGGGTAATAGGGTTGCAATGCCCCGAAAAGGAGAGCATTTCTCCGCGCTACGTGAAGAATCGGCTCGCCAAGTTCCCCCCAATGCATCCGAGGACGAGGTCGTGCTTGCGCCCGCAAGAACACCTCGTACGGTCCCGGGCCACCGTGGCCTTTCCCTCCAACAACAACAACAACGACCAGTGGACAAAAGCAATGTGCCACGACTATCCCGCCAGGCCATGCGTAACCCAGCTCCTCACCCAGTACCCTCGACACCACATCCAAGTTTGGTGAATGGTACCACCTCCCGCCCAAGTAGGCCGGCAACGGCACTTGTTGCCTGCGAGACCGTTGGTCGTCCGGAGGGTTTCCGGTTGGGTCACCTTTTCGAGAAGCCCACGAAGGAGCTTCGAGTCAGCCAATGGGCGGAAACCACGGTGGCGTGTGTATATGATCCAAGGTGAGTGCTTTACCCTATAGTTTTAGCATTCCTTTCGAGATGTACGGGTCGCGTACAGGCAACCACGGCATGCATGTTTCAAAAAGTCGTACTATATGGTTTGTAGGATGCCGTATATAGTGCTCGGGAATATTGAAGGCCTATTTAAGGGCTCGCTTGTTGTTATACGACCTGTTGAAAGTATTTTAACCCGCCGCTTTCGAACTTGGCAGGTACCCGTCACTCGAGATGCAGCGTGCTCTTTGTGAAGTAACCGCTGGCCTGTTGAAAGTGCGGGAGTACAGACACGTCGGCATGGTTCACATTTACACCTGTTGCCATGCCAAGGACGAACCGACTTGCATGACTCCCCACGAGTTTCATGCTTGCGCACTAGAAATGCTAACCACCCAACGGCGCTACCCGACATGGTTGCCAATCCCGTCCATTTTGGTTGAAGAACCAGGCAAGGTAATGTACGGGGACCACGCATTTTCCATACAAGTACGGGAACGTGAAGTGGCAGATTGTCTCGTGTCCATTGCCGCGAAAATCATGCACATTGTCGCCGCCTCCATCGATGCCAGCAACCTGGCGAGGTGAGCCCCCCTTCCCCCCCCTTGCTTTGGAATGTTTGCATGTCGGCGTTAGGGTCCCTTTGATACTCCGTTAGCATGCTAACCGCATAATAAGTGCGTGCTATCTCCAGGCTCGGCCACGACTCCCCGCTGCCCGCCTCGCCTTCGCTACTCCCCGAGCCGATGGGCGACCCCAACGACGACACCACCCCTCCCCCGTCCTTGAGAGAGGGCGAATCTGACTCTTCATCCATGATGGAGGTCGATGCCGAGCCCCAGGTCGCCGACCTCTTCATGAGCCATAACGATGCCAAATTGGCGAGGTGCGTCCCTACTCGTGATGTTATCGCCGGGCGTTAGTATATTGTTAGCACGCCTGTAGCATACCAACGGCAGTATAAGTGCGTGCTATCTCCAGGCTCGGCCACGACTCCCTGCATCCCGCCTCGCCTTCGCCACTCCCCGAGCCGATGGGCGACCTCACCGACGACACCACCCCTCCCCCGTCCTTGAGAGAGGACGACTCCGACTCCAGCACCGACGGTACCACTCCTCCCGCGTCTTTGAGAGAGGGCGACGACGAGCAGTATGACAATCGACTTCGCAATCTTGTGCGAGGATGTACCGTGGAATATCGCAAAGCCTACCATGACCCTTGGGCATCGATACTTGTTGGCGACTTGGTGGACCAGATGCCTGAGCCCTCCTATACAACCATTTGCGCGGATCGGTTAATAGAGGTGCGGTTCGCGGGCAAAATTTTTCGATGTGAGGCAACGGACGGGGTCATGACGTTGGCTGCGATGGTCCACGTTTTCTACGACCTCTTTGATTGGGTTGATCATTGTATGTCCACGGGCTTCCAAGGGGCACCGGCAAATTACTTCAGTCAATGTGATTAGCACAAGGATGCCATTCTAACCGCATATTAAGGGCATTTGGACCAGCAATGGTGGTTTTCACAATCGTGGGCTTGGCGAAATGCAGGCACGGCCGCATTACCAAAATACTGCGAGTGGAGATTGCTGGAGAGTTGTACACCTTACTCAAGTGCGATTGGCTTGCAAAGCCGACCGAGAAACAGATCAAGGCCTACCGTCTACGAAACTCCATTCTCGGCCCGGATGATTTGACTAGGACGGTCTACACCTTCAACCCGCACGTTGACCCAGCAGCCTTTGAGCACAAGGAGCCATTCATATTACCCAATCGAGTAGAACAACAAGTTGTTATTGTGCCACATCCGTGCATGGAGACCGGCGCCGTTATTCTCGACCCAACGGCCGACTTCTTTGAGTGCATAGGATGACATTAGGATGTTAAATGTGTGATAATGACATGCTAACACTGACGTGCTATCGGCGTCCCAAGAACATGCTAGCGACATACTAACGCCCCTACCTTTCCGAGGAATTCCGCTCGCTTACCACCTGACCCGAATCGCATCATACTCCGTGGCATATCCTTCCCCTGCCCTTCTAATCACCATATAACATGTTCCTGGTGATCTACGCACCCCCACATGCCTCACCACTCACTACCCCTCAAGTTGGCGCGAACACATGCTTAAGGCGCAGTGGCGTTAGCATGCCTTTAGCATGTCTGATGTGTGATAATGACATGCTAACACTGACGTGCTATCGGCGTCCTAAGAACATGCTAGCGACATACTAACGTCCCTACCTTTCCGAGGAATTCCGCTCGCTTACCACCTGACCCGAATCGCATCATACTCCGTGGCATATCCTTCCCCTGCCCTTCTAATCACCATATAACATGTTCCTGGTGATCTACGCACCCCCACATGCCTCACCACTCACTACCCCTCAAGTTGGCGCGAACACATGCTTAAGGCGCAGTGGCGTTAGCATGCCTTTAGCATGTCTGATGTGTGATAATGACATGCTAACACTGACGTGCTATCGGCGTCCTAAGAACATGCTAGCGACATACTAACGTCCCTACCTTTCCGAGGAATTCCGCTCGCTTACCACCTGACCCGAATCGCATCATACTCCGTGGCATATCCTTCCCCTGCCCTTCTAATCACCATATAACATGTTCCTGGTGATCTACGCACCCCCACATGCCTCACCACTCACTACCCCTCAAGTTGGCGCGAACACATGCTTAACCCCTTAGCTGCCAGCTGATGGACATGTCCATCAAACACTCAAAACTGATTTTTCTCGGCGACAAATAACTCAAATTCACTTTTGAAGACAGTTTTGAAAAGCTCTTATCGAGCCGCGTGCAGCCATGCACTTGGGAGCAACCATGTTGCGACGATGCTCTAAATATTTCCCCAGACGCACTCTATTTTAGCTTGACCATAATGAGTCACATTTAGGGCACATGTGTCATAGTGTTACAAACCCCTAATAATATAAGTAGCCCTAACCGCATGTTGAGCACTTGGTAAGATTATACCTGGAGGTATAGGGTCAATATTAGGGCTTACATTGTTAACGATGTGCACATCCATCAACATTTTTCAGTTGACAATCACGTCATCGGTATCAAGTGTCATGTATTTCTAACGTTTGCATGTGATTCGCCTTGAGAAGACCTTTCCGACACTATTTTCAAAAGTTGAGGCAGGACCCTTATGCCAAAGTTATCGCAAATAAACCAAAATTTTCAAAACCCCGAAATTCCTCCGGCAACTAAGGGGTTAAGGCGCAGTGGCGTTAGCATGCCTTTAGCATGGACATGCTAACACACCTATGGGGCTTTAGCATGCCGTTAGCACGCATGCTAACACCTATCTGGCGTTAGCATGTCATAGCATGTCCATGGCACGCGTTTAGCATGTCGTTAGCAGCATACTAACGTTTTCCAGGACCGTAGGGTCTAGTTAGCACAAGTGCAGAAACCTACGGGCAAGGAGCTCCCGCTAAACAACTGGAAGGCACTGTGTCAGCAAACCAGATTTAAAGATTGTAGTTGTCAAAGTAGAAAGCATAAAACCAAATTGAAGACCATGTTGAGGTCAAAGTACATCTCAGCACACCACCAGAGTGGTGTACTGCCAGAGCCAGAATAAAAGCTACTCTGGGTCAAAGTCCAGAGGGGTACCGTCACCACAATGCTCACGGTAGTAGCCCGCAGCACTGCACTCCAGTGGGTCAGCCGGCCGGTGAACCACCGTCGCAGCACCCAGGGAGTGCAGTACCGCATCCAGAGTGACGGGGTTCAGCTCGGAGATACCAGGGTAGATGCACAAATGCCCCCTGCACAGCACAGGCTGCGGTGCAGCCTGACCCGATACCTGCACAGGGTCGATGTCATTGGCCGCCGTGTAGGCGGCAGCTCCCACTCCCATGATCGAGATGAAAAGGATGAGAGAGATGAAGTAATGAAACCCCCACGGACCCGCGTGTGCGGGGAAGCCCCATCGCGGCTTGCCACAACCGTAGGTGCGGGGAGCACCACCAGACTGAGGCACGTGGGCCACGGACTCCGACGCATGATTCGCCGAGATGGCCGGAGTCCGCGGCTTCACCGCGAAGCTGCCGTCCGCGAAGTCCTCGTAGTCGTCGGTGTCGTAGCCAGTCAGGTCAACCGGCTCGACCGCGGCGTGGTTGACGGTCTCCACAACTCCCGCGAACTCACCGCCTGATCCTTTCGTAGTGGTCACCCGCGTCGATTGAAGCGGGTCACGGGTGAGCCGTAGCCGTAGAGCTCAAGTAGCTCTTTCTCATTCTCCAAGACATGCATAGCAGGGGCCGGCACGGCGGATGCCGATGCCGCCGCACCACCTGCCGGAACCTGCTCCTCTGGCGTGATCCCCGCCTCGGCAGGGCCACACACCAGAGCCGAGGTCTGTGGCTCAATGCCCCCAGGCGGCGGGAAAGAGGCGTGAGTGTAGTGTACCTTAGGCTCCACCGCCGCGTTGACCTCCGCCGCGAGGTCGTCCAGCCGCTGTAGGATGTCGTCACCGGATGTCCCCGCCACCGGTGTCACCGTGTCAACGGAGAAGCCGTAGGCCGACACGTCGATGCCCCCCACAACGCCCCCGCACAGCACCGCTGGCGGGCCGTACACCGTCGCCGCGCGGGCAAAGGCCTCAGCCCCATCATCTGCTGCCTCCTGAAATACAGCACACATGGCGAGGGCATGCACGCCCTCCGCATCCTCGTCGTCGATGGGGATACAGAAAGCCGCGGCTGAGGTGGGGGAATGTTGGCGACCGCCAAGAGGGCAGTCGCGGTAGAAATGATAGAGGTCCTTCTTACCAGTCTTCTTGCAGCGGGTACACACCGGCTTAGCCCGTTGCTCGTCGCGATCGTAGCCCACCGCAGGCGGGGACTGCACCCCCATGCGAAAGCCCCGCGGGGGCTGCCCATGCCGCTGCTGCTGGCGTCCCTGCTGCAGCCGCTGCCCGTGCTGCCGCTGCGGCGGACCCCGCTGCCGCTGCACCACCGGCGGAGCCGCCTCGCACTGCCGCTGTACCAGCTCGGTCAACTCTTTGATCTTGTCCAGAAGTACCTGGTGCTCGCTGCTGGTGAGCAGAGCCGACGCGCCACCACCTGCGGGCTTGGCCAGGACGGCCTTCCCGACGTCCGTCTGCGCCCATGCCTGACTGATAAATCTCTACAACCAGAGAGCGCGGAACACCGAGGGAAACCGCCGCGAGATCGGCCACCATGGGGTAACGCACCTTGACCGCGGCGTAGAATACCGGGTCAAGCCGGCTGTAGAGGCTGAGCTTCCTGGTGGCCTCGGTGGGCGTCCAGTCGGCGGCTTTGTTATCCCGCACCAAACGTTGTTCCCGAGCCAGAACGGGCTGCAGGTCAACGTTTGCGGGATAACTAAGCGCGGCATGCTCCTGCTGGAAGGACTCCCGCAACGCCACTGGTACGCTGCGCTTCACGATGTCCACCAGCGCACGCCGTCCATCTCGATCGGCAGACGCGTCCGTACCCGTAAGCCAGACGTGGGCGTTGCTGTGCTTCTCGATGATAAGCCCAAGCACGTCGTACAGCAGGGCGTTCACCTTGCCCACCACCAGAGCCTGGGGGTCGTCAAGGTCGAATGAGACAAGCTCCAGCCCAGCAGACGCGAACTCCGTACGCAGCTGAACTACCACATCGGAGAGGAGGTCTGCGTCGGTCGTACCGCCGAAGTAGTGCTTCTTGTCGCCAAGGATATCCTCGCGGATACCCTTGGCCCATGTCCGATGTAGTCGCCCCTTGTAGACCTCGTCCACAAGCTTGGACTGCTCCTGCAAGTACTTCCTCGTCGCAACGTCGGCGTCGGTGTTGGAAGCAGGTTCAGGGCTCGCAACAGTCGGTGATCTGGCCGTCGCGGCGTGTTGCGAACCGCGTCGGTTAGCCTTAGTGAGGCGTCGATGTCGGAGTCCCTCGTGAGGGACCGTTTTGTTCGTGTCGTAACAACCATATCTCTGAAAGCCTGTTGGGAGATGGTACGCTGGGACGCGTAAGGGTAATGGCGTGGGGAAAATGCGACGTCACAGCCTCGTAAAGAGCGGGAAAGCCATGCGAGCGAGGGGCACTGGAAGACGTCGTCGAGGTCGAAGGTGCTGCAGACTCACGCGGAACATGACTTTGTGTCACGTATGACAGTCAGTGTCCCCGTAGTGTCACCCCTTGCCCTGAGCGTCACTTGCAACCTGCCACCCCGCGTGATCGCCCGACAATAAACCACCTCGGTATTTTATTATCTCCATCTTAGTCCTCTATCCGAAAGCCCGAACGTAGTCCAGTTTCCGTCTCTGCACTGATATATATACCCATTATATATATCTCCTCTTTCATGAGGTTATGGGCCTCTTCCACTCGGGTTACGTTTTTGGCTTTTGGTAGGTGGCTTTGATCACCCCGTCGCATCTCCAGCGACGTCGCGTCTCCAGCGACTGCATCTCCAGCGACCCCCTGTTTGCATCTCCAGCAACGCCCCGCTGTTACCGTAAGATTACGGCTACGGGAATCATCTGTGCGTGCCGTATCACGCCACTGTCAGCTACGAGACCGCCAACACTCTATTCGCGGTTGTGCCTCTCTGAACAGCAGCACCCCTCTTCCCGAATATTGGCTTACCGCACGGTATTTTTGACGTCACCAGCGTGTTCCTTGTCAAAAATCACTTCAATTTGACTTCCCCATCACTGGAAGTTATCAATTTTGCGGAAAGTTACGGTTTCGCCTTCGCACCCTATCTTTTCTTCACATAATTTTGCAGTCTGCAGCTTGCATCTCCAGCGAGCGCCCTTCTGCTACCGCCGGTGTGCGCCAGCGGGTCGACATTTCGGGGTGACGTATCTCGCCACTGTTGGCCTCACGACACCTCCATCTACGACTACGACGACATCATCTTCTAAGCCTTCGCCTTCCTGGACAACAACACCGCTTCTGCCGGAATATCGGCTTACCGCACGACTTTTTTGACGTCACCGGCGTCTTCCTCGTCAGAATTCACCCTAATTTGACTTTTCCATCGCTGGAAATTGTCAATTTTACGAGAAGTTGTTGTTTTTCACTTGGAACCCTATCTTGCCTTCGCAGAATTATGCAGTCTGCAGTGGGACTATGTCCACTGAGCGACAACGTGCGCGCATGGCCGCTGTTCAGGCTGCCCTAGGGACTGTTCGGGTACATCGACGAGCTTCTACAACTGGATATAGTGTGGTAGTGTCTGGTGGTGCTCATGCACCAAACGCCAAACTCAAGTCCATCGCTTTCGCCATCGTCAACCAGAGCTTTGACTTCTACGAGCTCGCCCCGCGGCATCCTCAGCTTTGCCCTCCACCTTGCGCGCCTCTTGGCCGCTGTCTAGTGGTGGCGTGTGGTGGTGCTGCTGCACCCATCGCGTCCATTCTCCTTTCTGCTTTCGCCATCATGTGCGGGGAGGATCCACACCGCGTTTTTTGCCTCACGTCCATCGCCACGCCCGCTCTGGTGGTGCCAAGCCGGATTAGGTCATGGCACCGCGCAGGCATCGGTTGAAAAACAAACGAAAATTCCTCGAGAGTTCGTACACAACGCGGAGCTCGTCACGTTCTTTAGCTTTGCAATCCTTGTAGTCTAGGTCATCGCCCATGCGGAGAGCCGCCTCTAGATGGATTGAAAAAGGTCCCTTTGGGCCTAGGACAACTTGTGGATTTGCCTAGCTGGGGTTTGGGGAGCATGTTGCATCTTGAAGTGAACTCACACCTTCGGGGTGAGGTGGTGTCACGCGGAACATGACTTTGTGTCACGTATGACAGTCAGTGTCCCCGTAGTGTCACCCCTTGCTGGACTTCGGGTTTAGGCTTAGTTATTATGGGCTCTGACTAGCCCCTAGCCTGACCCTGCTTCCGTTTCGTGTCCGTGACATCCTAGCACTGTACTGTACAGTAGTACAGTACAGTAGTACAGTCATTGTTACTGTCTGGGTTTCCGAGAGCATAAAGCTCCGGCCAGACACTGTTTATGAGATTATCAGTTTGTCTCCTAGCGAGCTTAGCCGGACAGCGTATCTGTCTTCCTCGCACCCCTTGCCCTGAGTGTCACTTGCAACCTGCCACCCCACGTGATCGCCCGACAATAAACCACCTCGGTATTTTATTATCTTCATCTTAGTCCTCTATCCGAAAGCCCGAACGTAGTCCAGTTTCCGTCTCTGCACTGATATATATACCCATTATATATATCTCCTCTTTCATGACAGACACCGGCCCAAGAAACGGTAGCCTGCGTGGATCAAGGCAATGACATGAATACCGCAAAAGAACATTGCGCCAACGAAGCCCGGTCCAGGTCGAACCCCCATAGCTGCGGCTCAAAGACGCTCTCACAAACTGCTCATCTCAAATTCCCCACTCGTACCCAAACGCGCCGTTGCGCACCACCTCTCAAAGCGGCTGCTTTAGCCAATCATGGCCAAATTAGCTGTGGAATATAGCGTGGAATGGGTCCACGACCTACTGGAATATCCCGGTTCAAGATATCAGACAATCAGTGAACCAATATAGATAAACCCTCTTAAGAAATAAAACCCTAAGCTAGATATACCCGGAACGGTCACGGAGTCGGAACGGTCTCGAGTCTCGGTGTGTCACAGCACGAACTTACGGGTCAGTCATCAGTCCTGTGTTGGCTACCTAGATATCTGTCATAGGGGCCTGCACCGGGACTCCCGGTCAGGGCTGCCTATACAGATTTCAGCACGCCATGAAACGGGCAGTCCTACTCTCAACTCTGGCTGAGACCACAGCCTCCGGACGCGATTTTTTCACTTTTTTAAGGATTTTATTTTTTATTTTTTCTGTACTAGACCGGAGGGATTTACGAGCTGCATTCCATTCTTGTCGTGTCGAAAATCGCGATCGGCCGCGCAGCGGCCACAGCTCGTTAACTCTCACTCTGGTCTCAGCGAGTTACAAGATACACTCAACACTGAACAGTCTCGAGTCTCGAGTCTCACCAGTCGAGTGACAGACATACGATAGACACTACTGCACACTCCCGTCCGTCTTGACTACTGTACTTGCACTTGATTTCTGTCTGGAATTCTGTTCTGTTCTGCTATTTTGAAACGCGTCACGGTTTTATTTTCCCTATACAAACACTCGGATATTGTTTTCAGCGAGATGAATATCTTGGGCGCTCTCACTCTAAGCATACAGTTTCCACATTTTTTGTAATATCTCCCCCTGTCCTGAAATTTGGGACGGGGGGATTGCTTATGCTTCCTTTGTCTTCAACACGTGAAACGGGACGGAGATAAATGCCTAGGGCCTAAGGAGGCGCGCACGCTGTTCCGAAAACTTAACCATGACGGCAGCCATGGCCTCGACAACCCCAATGTACGCATCCATAGCGGGTTTGGGGAGCACCCTGCGTGACTCCTCAGTCCACGTCGGACAGGAACTCGGAATTTCGATGGAAGGCCTTATTGATGAGGCTCCTGTCAAACTAGGCCACCACCCACTGACCACAAAGCGTACGACCCACAAAACGGCGCCTTACTCGAATAATTTTCTTTGATGGAATTTCATCCGTATTATTCGTCCTAACTTCTGCTGGAAACAGTTGGTATGCGCGTGCAAACTGGCTCATCTCACAGCACAAATGTCGCAATAAGTTATCACCTCTCCTCGGGATATTGAAGTGTTTGAAACAAGCTAATTTTCGAATTTATCTGACACCAGGAGACTACATAAAAACCGGGCATAATCATCTCTTTCGAATTACCCCCTCCATCGTCCATTTTGGGGGTTACGAAGTTGGTAATGTTCATCGACAAACGTTGCACATTTGCAACGTGTCGAATAGGAGCACCCGCTTGCATATCATTCCGCCTAACACGCCTTTTTTCAAGGTAAGTCTGGTCACTTTGCAGGATGCAGGAATAGAACTGAGGAGTCGCCCCTGTTTTTATGATTTTTATCCAAGTAATGCTGTTTCCTTTTGGGAAACCCAATGTTACCTCTTTCTGAGCTTTGTGGTTTGCTAATTATACAGCAGATCCTCGTTATTTTGGTCGTATTACTGCGCTAGACTCTTGAATCGCACTTGTGCGCTTGGAACAGATATTTTTCGATAAGAAGGGCTTGGTTGCGCCTGGCATGAGTGAGGAAATTAGGCTCGAGTTTTGCCCAACTGAGTGGAGATATTTCTACGATTGTATCCGGGTATCCCTTGCTCCCCTTGTCTCCGCTGTTTCCCCCACTGCTTTGTCTGTAGGTGAGTTCTTCTGCCAGGCCAAGCTGTTTAGGACTGCGGGAAGGTCTACTCCTCAAATCTCCAGCGTGTTTTCCATAATACTCTCTTCTCTCCCAGCCTTCCCTCATTCCGTCGTTACAACGTCAAGCTTAGGGATCTTCAAGATGGGTCACGCGCTCGCGAGAGAAGAAACCAGAGTCCGTCCTCCAGAGTCCTCTCGGAGGTCCGCCTTGGGGGTGCCAAGATTGTGGACTCCTTGCTGCACGTCGGGCAGAAGGCCTGCTGTAACACCCCGCCGTCTTGAGTAATCTACCTTCGTTCTCTTGTTTCTGTGTCACATCCTGTTTCTTGTGAGCCTGACTGGCTGGAGACCGCTGAGAGTTTTCGGTACCTGAAAATGTGGTCGGAGACGGCTGAGAGGTTCCAGTGAGGCGCCTGCTAATGGAGTTCGAAAATACACGTCCGGCAGGTACATAGCGACGGGGAGAATTTGGTTGTGCCCATTCATGCCTACCCTGTGATGAACGAGACGATTTTTCCAACGCGCATTGATTTCGGGAAGTGCGGCGTGAACGAGACGTGCGTCTGCCGCCCTCCTGCACCTCCTTGCAACTGCGGACATTTGGCTCTTGGCGTCCCGTCACACTGGGAGCTTCTCCCTCGCATTCATCCAAACGTTCGCCTTGGCCTCAACGCTCAAGAGTGCACGTAAAAGTAACATCATCCATCGTTATTTTGATAAACCAGCTGGAACACCAACAACTTTGTGGCGCCGTGTAGAAGTGTAAACCCTGCATATCTCGTGTGTGTCGCGCTGCAAGTGTATTTGCAACTGCAATCGTGAGCATTGCACCACGAGGTTCTGATATTGCTGAAGGAAATCGAGAGCACTGCCTCGGGTGCGCGGTTTTTGCCGGCGGGTGTGCTGACATCGCGAGGCAACGGCTTCGGGCGGCGTGCTTCAGCAAGACGCGGGTTGTGAAGTTGGAGTGCAAGGTGCCTATCCAGTTTGAATTCGAGATTATTCCGGAGGTTCCCCTTGAAAATTCAGCTGAGCTGTGGATACATCCCTTGGAAGGGGTGGTCCCAGCTGATGGGGGTGTTGAAATCA
Organism: Cymbomonas tetramitiformis; assembly: GCA_001247695.2. Classification (NCBI taxonomy): domain Eukaryota; kingdom Viridiplantae; phylum Chlorophyta; class Pyramimonadophyceae; order Pyramimonadales; family Pyramimonadaceae; genus Cymbomonas; species Cymbomonas tetramitiformis. Next base: position 14,811 of record LGRX02026993.1, read on the forward strand.
CCATAAACTTCAAACCACTCCGGCTCGTCACTTACAACTTCCCCCTCCAGATTCGCCTGGCCCAGTTTAACTCGAAGCCTATCGTTTGCACAGTCTCAGGTGCGCCCATGACAAGATAGCGTTGTTTTGACTTTCCCGTCCTGCTTGGCGTGTCCCTCGACCTGCCGGCCGCCATCCTCGCTCTCCCTCGCTCTTTCCTTACGGCGCGCCGGTCTCGCCTGTGTCGGGACCCCCGTCCGCGGTCCCTCCTCACCAGTGTCACGTTGCGCAGAGGCCGTGCAACTGTCGTAGCGTTCGACACAAGCCTTCTGGCGCGATGTCTCCCCCCGGCAGCCTTGTACTTTTGTCTCGTATTCTTGAATCCGACGCTGCTGAGAGGGGACGGAGGTGTTCTTCGCTGCGGTCCGCTTTCGAGTCAAGATGGGAGGAGGCCCACGCGGATGTGCTCTGTATGTGCAGCTATCATCTTTTTGCTAAGGAGAGGGGATGCTGTGCTCGCAGGGTCGGGCTTCCCGTGCTTACTTCGGGATACAGCCCTTAAAAGCACGGTAAAGGAGGCGCAAGGAATCGACCGATGCGGTGTGTTTAGCAACACGACAGAGGAACTGGAGGGGCTGGACGGCGCGCCCGATGCAACGCTTCATCGTGCCTTTGGCGCCGCGGCGGGCGGGGTTATGAGTACGAAGGGAAAGAAAGGAGGGGGTGCAGGCGGCGGCGACGCAGTTACTAGGTCAAAGAAGATTAAGAAGGCGGTGACTCAGGTGAGGGGTCCGCGCGCGCACATCTGCCTGTGAAGGGGCACTCGATGCAATTCACGTGCCCAGGCGAGGGAGACTCGCGGTTGCTCGCTTCTTTTCTGCCTCCGCAGAACTACAGTCTCTCAGCCCGCTCAGAGGAGGGAAGTGGGCTCTCGAATCTTTACCACCTGCGGCGTCATCGGGCGAGTGGTCAGGGATCCGGGGAAACTCTATCGCCTGTTCCGAAGTTTTGCCACATCGTTGCCTTCCCTCTTGTCCTGTTCTGTGTTTGGCTGTTTCTGCTGAGTATGGTTCTTTGTCTCTCAAGAGACTGGACAGTGCTGCGCATTCAGTGCCATGTGCCTTCTGCAGCGTACGGCGCTCGAGCTATTCAGTGTCAAGTGTTGTGTTTCCAACTCTGCGAGTCTGCGGCGCCTGAGCTGCGGCAGTTTCGTGGGCGCGGGGCTCTGCAATATGCAAGCACGAATCTTCTCACCCTCTCGTTGAACAACACTCTTTGGAGCACCAAAGTTGTCGAAGGCTTGTGGTGCAAATGACCCCAAGTGTGCCCGGCGCGCGCCAGGTGCAGCAGTCTCTCAGTGTGCCCGGCGCGCGCCAGGTGCAGCAGTCTCCGACTGCCTGCATTTAGAAGACGGGCGCCCACTTGGCCGCTTGGTTCTCTTTTATTAGCATAGCATGAGCGCTGATGTCTCTTGGGCTCTCTTTCGTTGCAGAACCCCACGGTGCGGCCGCCAGCGACGCCCCCGTCGGATGAGGTGGAGGTGGCGATCACGGGCGGGACGGTGAAGGTGCCGACTGGCTCGCTTCAGACGCACAGCACTGTGTCGTACGTGCTCCTGCAGCAGCCCGGCAAGTTACGTATCAAGGCAAGGCCCCGCCCTCCTGGGCGTGGCGGAGGCCCCGCCCTCCCAGCTGGCGCCAGAGCTGGCTTGCTTCAGAAGTGAAGGGGAGCGAGCCGGGTCTTGAAGCGCGCGAGCCTGTCTAGCTGCTCCCCGCAGGGTGAAGAAGGCGAGCAGCCAGAAACTCCTCCCATCTGGAGCCCCGGTTGAAGCCTACCCTTGATGAGGGTCGGGCTCTCCATACCGCTGGGTCCACATATTTCCTCCGCTCTCTTACGACTCAGAGGGAGGAGTGGATTGACTTGCCAGATGCTCCTGAACATGGAGCGCGCCAGGTCCACACAGGGCTTGTGTGCTGCGACCACCACTTTGTTGAGCTCAGACAACACGGGTGTTCACTGGTGCACTGGCTGCGAGTGTCACGGGTGTTCACTGGTGCACTGGCTGCGAGTGTCACAGGTGTTCCCACTGGTGCGCTGGCTGCGAGTTTCACGTGTATTCCAACTGGTGCACTGGCTGCGAGTGTCGCGTGTGTTCCAACTGGTGGTCTGGTATCAGGTGTCATGGTTGTTCCCACTGGTGCACTGGCTGCAGGCGTTGCAGATGCTCTCACTGGTGGGCTGCCAGCAGCGGGTGTCGTGGGGAGAAGCCTTGCGTCTCTCACCACTTGGGCCACCTCCTCCGTTTGACTAGCTCTAGCCACCCCTAACTCATCGCAAGCGATGCATCACAGGACCTCAAGTCCGTTATCGCAGACAACCAAATGAAGCAGACGAAGCGATTGGAGATGCTCGAGGGCGCCACGACGAAGGGCCTCGGCTGGATCGACGGTGCGGGCCTCTCAACGTTCTTTGCCGTCCCTCTATGCCCCTGCCCCCCTCCCCCGGCGGCGGTGATTGATGAGAGGGGCCAACGGGGACAATGCAGACGAGGAGATGGGTCATCAGATGAAGGAGATGATCTTCCAAAAAGAGTTCAGCCAGGTGCGCTTTTCTCCCACACGCTCTCCCACCTGCTGGCCGTCCCCCAGCGTGACGGGACGGAGTGCTTGCTTCACCTCTCCTCTGCCAAACCCCGGAGGATTCTGAGGACACGGAGCTGTGCGAGATAGCTGTTTAGTGCTTGCTTCACCTCTCCTCTGCCAAACCCCGGAGGATTCTGAGGACACGGAGCTGTGCGAGATGGTCAGTTTAGTGCCTGTTTCACCTCCTGCCAAACCCCTGAGGGATTCTGAGGACACGGAGCTGTGCGCATAGCTGTTTAGTGCTTGTTTCACCTCTTCTCTGCCAAACCTGGGAGGATTCTGAGGACACGGAGCTGTGCGAGATAGCTGTTTAGTGCTTGCTTCACCTCTCCTCTGCCAAACCCCGGAGGATTCTGAGGACACGGAGCTGTGCGAGATAGCTATTTAGTGCGGCTGCATTGCAATAGAACCTGAAATTGCACGGCGGGGTCGCTCTGGTCATACCCTGTCTTGGTCATCGTCTTCGGGCAAGAAGTTGGCATGTTATATATATATATATATACACACTGGCCTGCTGCCACCGCGATGGTAGCTTCCTTCCTCGCACGCTGGCCTGCTGTCAGCGATGGTGAAGCCCTTCTTCCGCAGCATACACGCTGGCCTGCTGGTCGCGATGGTAGCCCTCTCCCGTACACGCTGGCCTGCTGTCATGTTGGTGAAGCCCTCTCCCGTACACGCTGGCCTGCTGTCATGATGGTGCACAGAGTTTTATCATTTGCAGAGCGTGCATCATGGTAAGCTCGCTGTGAGCAATCCCTGTGCATGCTCCCCCTGCAGGCCCCTTTTCTGCCCTTTGCTCCGCCCTGGGCCTTCCCGGCGCCGCCATCCCTTGTCACTACTGCACCCAGCCACACGAAAGCCACATGCCGCTCTTCCCTCTGCGACGAGCACATCACTGGACGGAACCGGGGTGGGCGGCGTCTAGCAGATGGTGGAGGTTGAAAAACAGAAGGAGCTGAAGACTGACGTCGCACGCGGTGTAGACGAGCCCACCACGGAGGAGCTGGCTGAGCATGTGCACATGATCCAGGCAGCGCAGGAAGCACGGGGCCGTGCCCAGCGTCTGGAGGCGACTGCCAAGTTCCAGCCGGTCCTTACCAAGCAGAGAGCCATGCACTTTGCTGACGAGCCCATCGGTGCTCCCCAACCCCCCCTCCCTCCGCCCCCCGGCTGCCAGGCCCCTTCCACGCGTGCGATGTCAAGTCAAGGGCCAAGCATGGTACACGAGCGTGCAGCGCCCCAGGCGCTCCAGAGCACCGCATCCGCGAGAGAGCCTCCGGACTTCCGGGTGGGACTGAGCACCCGAACAGGGGTTGAGCTGTGATACAGTTTGTGCAAATATCGGACACCTCCAAGGGCAGACCTTGCTGAGGGTCCGCGCAGAAGGGGGGCCAGGCCCCGGGGAGGGGGAAGGGCGCGCTGCCTGCCACGAGGGAGGTGGGCGTGAGGTGTGGGAGCGGCGTGGGGCGCAGGTAATGGGAACGAGCCAAACTTTGACATGTACAAGAACAACGAGTTCCGCATTCGGGCGCAAGTGATGGAGCGCTTCGTGCAGGTGGTGCAGACCGTCATATTCCGGCAGCGCGCCGGCAAGCGCCTCGAGCGTATTCAGAAGTTCACGGAGGAGGCCGGCCACGACAGCGAGAAACTGTACTCGCTTCTTGAACTCATCGACGTGAAGGCTGCTTTTCCTGATGCCTCAACGGACCAGGAGGAGGGCGCACCGGTGGTCAGCAACCTGGGAGCCGATCTGGTGAGCAGCGTCCCTCGCACCGCCCCGGCTCCCCGCCCGCGGCCTTGCGGCAGCTGTGCGGTGCAACGGCACACCTCACCCAAGCGCCTTCGAATGCCACCCCGCAATCTGTGGCGTGCGTGTGGGATGCCACCAGTCTGAGCGCACACCGCCCTCCGGATGCAGCTTGGCACGAAGGCCTCTGTTCCCCACGCCGGAGGATGCTCCTCGTGCCCCAAGGATTGACTTGGACGTGGAGAAGGAGGTCGGGGCTTGGTTACCGCCGAGCACGAGCATGCGGCAGCCATTGTAGAAACGCTCACCGTAGGCTCAGCATTTGGGGGGGACTTTCCTGTGGTGGCTGCTTGGAGGACGCCACAGATTGGCGGCAGAACTCAGAGTTGGGCAATGCTGCAGAATAGGGGCAGGCTGCTAGGGGGGTCACAGTGCTCAATGTGGGTGTGCAGGCCGCGGAGAGGGTGTACGAGCATGCCTTCCCGATGTACCGCGCTGCCAACTTCCGAGTGTGCAGTGAGGTGGCCCTCGGCGAGATTGACGACTGGGAGACGGTGGAGCCGATGACCCTCAAAGTGCCTCTGCAGTACAAGATGGTGGGCTACCAGGCACTCGAATTTACTCCCATCAGGTACCCTGTGCCAACACCTCCTCCCCCCCCACCTGGCACACGCACTGCATGGGAGGGAAGGGGGAGCCTCGTGTTCATTGGGTAACAACTAGAGCAGAGCGCAATAGAACCTGAACCTCAACAAAACACGCGAGACGTGATGGATGAACTCAGAAAGCTCAGAGCTTTGGAGGCTGTGATGCCCGGCGGAAAAGCCAGGGGCTCCGCCAGCGGCCTGGCAGGCCACGGGCCTCACTATCGAGGCAATCCGCCATCGTTGGCACCTATCTTCGGCAGATGGCGCCCCGTTACCGGTATAGAAGCTGAGCATATCTGTTTGTCCGTCATTTGATTTTGCATCTTGAATATTTAAATACATCACCTCTTCGCAAATTTCGGTTGTCGTTCCTCAGACCAATCACTTTGTAGATTCACCGCATTTATTACACCCAACATAACAAAGTTGGAACGAACAGTGCAACCACAGCCTCCACTTGTAGTCTTGCAGCTGAAAAAAGCACTGCATGCGCGGGAGGCTCGAATGGCTGCCGGCGCGTGGCGCGTGTTCCAAAATTGGGGTGCCGCGCCAGCGCCCCGAATCTGATTGAACCCCCCGTCAGCGCGAACGACGAAAAGCCAATCCTGCTTGGAGGCACATGATGTGACGGGCCTCGAGGTTGTAGGTTCGCATTATGATTGGATGGACCGGTGGAGGTACTCTGTGTATGTGATAAGTGGCTTGAAGTCTCTTTGGGGACGGGAACTCCAGCTATACAAAGAGTAATCAGCATCAGCCGGGGGGGGGCGCTGTGCGCACAGTACGTATGTGCCCATCATGGAGTCGCAGCCGCTGATGCAGGGCGCGGAGGAGGAGGAGTGCCAAGGCCCGCCTAGAGGGGCGCTGCAGGACCTGGTGCTGTCCAACATCCCCGCGCTCTTCCAAAGCCCCAAGCGCGAGCCTCTCATTCCCCCTGCTGACCGGGTGCGCCCTCCTTTTCCCAACTGGCCCCGCTCTGGGCCTGGCCTTCCCCCCCCGAGCCCGGCCCATAGCACACGGCAGACTCGCCTCCGCTCAGATCGGGAAACTGTCCTAGTATCGGCGTTTGCTGTGGTGGTCAAAACTGTCCTATTATCGGCATTTGCTGTGGCAGTCTCAAGCTGCAAGGGGCGCAGATGGTTTTGGCTCCGGGGGACTGTGGATGGGCCGGTGGGGGGCTGAGCGGCGCACGCATTGGGAATGGAGTGCAGTTCTCCACGAACACTGTGATGACCCCGGTAGTCCCTCAATGGGGCATGCGCGAGGACCCCTTCCGAATACAGCCTGCCGAGTACACGTACATGGACCCCGAGTTCCGCCCCTCACCCCCGCACTCCTCTAGTCCTCTCTCGCTGTGTAGCGCCAGACTTCATATGCAATAGGGTATCCAGCCGCCCGTCCCTTTCGGTTATTGGCGGCATGGGAGGGCACGCTTGTGCGGTTATCAGCTATACATAGAAGCTATCAGTTATCAGCTATGCATAGTAGCTATCAGTTAACGCGCCGCGTGCTTGTAATGTAAGGTTATTGCGGCCAGCTTGCAGGGGGCGTGGTACTCCCGGCGGGCGGTGTGGCCAGCGGGGAAGCCAGGCTTCTGGGGATGATTGAATTTGTTGGGACTGGAGCTGGGCATGCCTTTGCGGGCTCCGAACCCCGGAAAGACCCCGGCTGGCTGTGCCCTTGCTGCCAGCCATTGCTGATTGGCCCTCACCCTCCCATGGGTGCGGTGCAAGTAGGCCTCGGGTGGGCCGCGCTGTTTGGCCGCGTGTACGGTATTCCTCGCGGGGGTGGCTCAGGGGCTGCTGCCGGGGTGCGCCAGGTGCGAGTGGAGATCTCCGGCTCCAACACGGTGCTCGCGCTGCCGGAGCCGCCGCTCCTCTCCGACATCTGGCTCCCACGCCGCGAAGATTGGCTGGTGCTCCTCCTGCGCTCGTTGTCACCCTGCGCTGTGATTTGCTGGTGCACCTCCTACGCTTGTTGTCACCCTGCGCTGTGATTGGCGGGTGCTCCCCCTGCGCCAGTCACCTGCGCCGTGATTGGCTGGTGCACCTCCCACTGGGAGTCACCCTTGCAGCCAGATGGCGGGTGGCTCTCTGCGCCATAGTCACCCCAGGCTTTGTGATTGGCTGGAGCTCCCCTGCGCCGTAGTCACCCTCGCGCCAGATTTTCTGCGGCCCTCCTACGCCATTGTCACCCCAGCCAGGATTGGCGGTGCTTCCGCGCCAGGTCACCCTGCCGTGATTGGCTGGTGCACCACTGTAGTCACCCTGCGCCAGATTATGGTGCCTCTGCGCCATAGTCACCCTGCGCTGTGACATTGGCTGGAAGCTCCCTGCGCTCGTAGTCACCCTGCGCTGTGATTGGCTGGTGCTCCCCCTGCGCTCGTAGTCACCCTGCGCTGTGATTGGCTGGTGCTCCCCCTGCGCTCGTAGTCACCCTGCGCTGCCTTCCTGCCTTCCACGCCCTCCGGCCACATCCTCCGGCTCCCTCTCCTCGGCCTCGCAGCAGCCACTGGTGCTCGGCTTTGGGCACACCACGGAGGCCGACTGCTGCTATATCTAAGCACCGTACAGGAGTTCTTGCCCCGCGATGCCGTGGCAGAATGCAGATGGTCAACGGTGACGTGGCGAGAGACTGCATCCAAGGCTGCGGATAGCAAGGGGTGATGCCGAGAGACTGAGATGGAGGCTGTGGATCGCGAGGGAGGGTGGTATATGGTTGCATGCTTGGATTTGGGGCTTGTGGCTGGGCGGTAGAAGTCAGGCATTGATGGAAGGAGGTGTTAACGCAGATGGAGAAGGTGAGCATCCCGGCGCTGATGACGGGGCCCCGCGAAGATGACCAGATGATGGATGACAATTCAGTGGAGGTGCATCCAGACGCTGCCATCGAGGAGGTCAAGTACCCGACCTCGGCGTCAATAGCAGCCGAGTTTTATATTCCGGTCCATCAAGGCAGCGCGCCGGCTCCAGAGGGCGAGGGAGCGGAGGCTGCCGCGGGGATCGCATCTGGGGAGGTCAAACCACTGGAGGCCGCACCGGCAGAGCCTGTGGGGATCAACAACTATGAGATTCCCCGGCAGCGCCGGGAACTGGACCTGGATAACTCGAAGGCACGCACCAGTCCCTTCCTGCCCGCGAGCGCGGTGGTCCCTGTGCCTCTGTCGTCGACCGCGTGGTGTGCTGATGTTTGCTGTGGGCGCCCTCCTCCTTTTTTGAGGCACACCGGATGGAATTGTGCCTGCCCTCCACACACAGACGGACCTCTTAATGCCTGGTGTTTCCTGGCGTGATTGTCTTCCGATCAGTGTTGAGGGGCTATGGAGTTGACATGAGCTCGCCCCCGAATTAGCTTGCTGCTGCGTTCATGTGGCATGTGATATGTTTGCAGCTAGTATCCGCATTAGTGGCAAGCACGGAGATTGTCATGGTGAGCGGCGGGCGGGTTGGCTGGCGCAGGTGGTGGGACGTATAGAGCGAGGTATCGAAGTGGAGAAGCGGAGAGATGCGTTCAATGCGGTGGTGAAAGACCCTCGGTATCGCATTGCAGGCGTAAGACTTCGGCCAGATGAGGAGGAGGAAGAAGCATAGACACTTGACACATGTTCATATCTTTTGGTTCATGTGGCATTTGATGATCACAGGCCAATAAACAATTGTGTCGTCTGGAGTTATAATGTTCGATTATAGCGCTCGGAACATGCTTATGAGATGGTGTCTTGCAATCTGTCAAAAAGGCTCAAAATGCAGCAAGATAGGAACTGGGGCCTACTGCCAAGCGGGGTCACCAGAAGTGCAAGAGACGACCTTGACTGGTACAATACAATGGCCGAGAAGTGAGGCACATTCTAACTATGCAAATCTATGTGTATGCCTCCTGGAATGTGTATATTGGATGTTGAATGGTGCATCCGTACTGCACTTGTGCCCATGCTACTGTAACATCTGTCCATCGAGGCTGTCAGCATTACATCTCTGGATTTATGCCACTGTTGTCTCAGTATATCATCCGTGGTCGCATTTAGAATCTAGCAGCTTGCCCGAAATATTGAGCTGGGATGGGGACAATGTCAGGAGTACCCATCATGTATGGCTGCGCAAAACATATTTAAAAATACAACAACACTTCGGAGGCAAATTTCTACGAAAATAACCTATAAATCAGCCTGAGCCATCTTGGATTGCAATTATTACGAAGGGAAATGGTGATATTAATGTAATCGGCATGTTCTCTTTGAACGATAACACAGATCAGCCCTTTGCTCCTCGTCAGTCCCTCGAAGTTGTCATATCCCGAAGAAAGTTAGGTGATCTTTTTTTAAACGTTGCCTACCCGTGTTGATTGAACGGGCATGGGTTATCGATGTGGATGGGCGCCAAAAATCTTCCAGAATTATACTTCCCGCCTTACTACCGTTGAAACATTACAGCTGCTATGGTTTGCTGCTATTTGCCGACCCGCAGGAACAATACAGTATGCCGTCACTTGATTCTTCTGGATGGTCGATCAATCCTATGTCTAGCGCAGGGGAGTAAAATATCCATGTCTCTCTACATAAATACGGTAGGCACAATATGTCGTATCGATCATTACAGAATAGTAGGTTCATCTGATCAAAATTGATATTCAAAATGTCGATATCTATGTATTGCGTATCCTATTCAAAATATCGAACATCAGCAATACAACACCTTGTGCCATCCACACGTGCCGTCGCTGATGGGCCAGATTAAAGGCATATGATGCACTACCGAAACATTCGGCGCGAGACGGATCAGATTTGGGTACAAGTAGTTTTTGTCCTTCTGAATTTCATACTTATGCCCTGTTGACTTCGTGTCAAAGAAGTGTCTTTATCTAACAAAACCCTCTGAACGAAAGTAAGCATCTCAGACTTTATTCAACGCAACGCATCATGCTTTCAACATACGGATCTGTGCCATTACACCTGGACTAAGTCTGCCAGCCTGGATACAAGAGTTTCCAACTCAGACTCCTTTTGTGTCTTCCGTTCCAGAAACACCTCACGCTCTTCTTGCTGCTGAGCCTCAAACATTCCGATTCTCAGGTCAAGAGCGATACACCTGTCCTTCAAATCTCTGTTCTTGAGTTGGGTCAGTTTTAGCTTCTTGTTCTGAGCAGTGGACTGATCCCTCAACTTCTTATTTTCATTTTGGAGTTCACGGATCGTGACTTCCTGGCTATCGCAAACTTTCTGCAGAGTCATGAATTCTGCCATCACATACGCCACTTCTTGCTTG
>LGRX02026994.1:0-21352 GCA_001247695.2 Cymbomonas tetramitiformis
GTGGGTAAGACCTTGCCACCCCCACATCGCTGCAGTGTAGACGACGACACACGCCCTGCTGACAGGTTTCGATGGACTGCACCCCATCCTGCTGGCGCAGGTGGGTAAGACCTTGCCACCCCCACATCGCTGCAGTGTAGACGACGACACACGCCCTGCTGACAGGTTTCGATGGACTGCACCCCATCCTGCTGGCGCAGGTGGGTAAGACCTTGCCACCCCCACATCGCTGCAGTGTAGACGACGACACACGCCCTGCTGACAGGTTTCGATGGACTGCACCCCATCCTGCTGGCGCAGGTGGGTAAGACCTTGCCACCCCCACATCGCTGCAGTGTAGACGACGACACACGCCCTGCTGACAGGTTTCGATGGACTGCACCCCATCCTGCTGGCGCAGGTGGGTAAGACCTTGCCACCCCCACATCGCTGCAGTGTAGACGACGACACACGCACTGCTGACAGGTTTCGATGGACTGCACCCCATCCTGCTGGCGCAGGTGGGTAAGACCTTGCCACCCCCACATCGCTGCAGTGTAGACGACGACACACGCCCTGCTGACAGGTTTCGATGGACTGCACCCCATCCTGCTGGCGCAGGTGGGTAAGACCTTGCCACCCCCACATCGCTGCAGTGTAGACGACGACACACGCCCTGCTGACAGGTTTCGATGGACTGCACCCCATCCTGCTGGCGCAGGTGGGTAAGACCTTGCCACCCCCACATCGCTGCAGTGTAGACGACGACACACGCCCTGCTGACAGGTTTCGATGGACTGCACCCCATCCTGCTGGCGCAGGTGGGTAAGACCTTGCCACCCCCACATCGCTGCAGTGTAGACGACGACACACGCCCTGCTGACAGGTTTCGATGGACTGCACCCCATCCTGCTGGCGCAGGTGGGTAAGACCTTGCCACCCCCACATCGCTGCAGTGTAGACGACGACACACGCACTGCTCACAGGTTTCGATGGACTGCACCCCATCCTGCTGGCGCAGGTGGGTAAGCTAGTACTTGCACGCAGGAGAAAATATGAAAAAGCAAGAATGAATTCAGAAGCAACGCATGGAAACAAAAGCAAAAGCGCAAGCAGAATTTTGTACAGTGCAGACAGGCACTGCACTGTACAGATGGTCAACGAGAAGAGGAGGAATTTCGAACTCCAACGTTTACAAGTACCGTGACTGACAACTCGAACTGTGCACTGTACAAGTATGGTGACATGACATGACGTCTGCGTCTACTGTACGGTGACACGCGGTCACCTCTGCCATCGGCTATCGCAATGTCGCATGTCAACGTGCTATCAGATATCGAGCTATCGATGCCGTGTCTCTCACCCGATCGCGCGACGTTGTCTTTTGTGTCATCACTCGAGTAATGTGTAATCGCCTGGCATCTTCTGGGATAAACTGAAGACTCTCGATTTTCGAACGCCGCGATCTGAACGATCTGAACCTGTCCGCGAACGGTCGGCGATCTGAACCTGCGCGAGTGGCGATTCCGGGTCATCCGCACCCGCACCCAAACCCAAACCAGTCATAACTTCCTCGATACTTGGAACCATGTGACCTATAAAGTGTTATATTACATCCATATGCCTCACAAGACACTCTAATATGAATATACGGCATATTAATGGAGGCAAACACCCAACAGTCCAGCCAGGATCAATTACAGCTCATCTGCTAGACCCACTCACACGCTAAATTCTCCCAAAATTATTTCCCGCTGCATGATGCTACAAAATTAGTTTCTCGTAGTCGGATATACTATTTTGAATCATATTTGGGCGATGCACGGCGCTTGGGCACCCGTTGGATTGATTACGAGCATGCTACTTGTGTATGCGTACTGGTACTCAGTCTACCAGGCCCTAGCATCTCGTCCCCGAGACTCAATCGTGCACCTCCAATATCAACCATGCCCAACTCGATACGTCTCGTAGTCCGGATTATCATATCAAATCATGCCCTTGCGATATATGGCGCTAGGGCGCCCGTTGGGGTGATTCCTAGCATGCTACTTGCGTACGCGTACACTTGTGCCGACTGTGAGGTCTTAGCGCATGTTCGACACTCAACCATGCATCCCCGACAACGTATAGGCCCCGTTCAATGCTGGTTATAGTCAAAAATATCATATTGAATCATATTTGGGCGATGCACGGTGCTTGGGCACCCGTTGGAACGATTACGAGCATGCTACTTGTGTATGCGTATTGGTACTCGGGAATTGAACGTTGAGCCGAAGTGTGACATCGGCCGTCGAGTGGTTGACCCTGCAACCTGAGTGACGAGTGAATAAGTGGAGCACTTGAGAAGTGTTTAGCCTTCAGAACTCGGAACCGAATTATCGTTTGTACCTCAATCTGGCCCTGATCCAGTATATTATAAAAATCCGAATTGTGTACCTTTGCACGTTCAATCAAAAACATATCTCCGAGCATCTGTCGTAGTGCCCACGAGCACATTTGGTATCAGTGTGTTGCGAATTCGCCCCTGCGCAACTCGCCCACGGACCTATTGGAACTTTCGTTGTAATACAGGGGGAGAGCTGTACTTCCGGCTATACGTGCGCAATTTTTGCCTCTGTAAGTACATTTTTTTCGTATACAACGGCCGTATTCTCTGGGAAATATCTTCAAAACGTCATATTTCAGCTCCTTTACACTGGGGGCTCAAACGGGCTCAGAAACCCAAGCATTCGTTTTCCGATCTTAAACCCAAAGTCCGTCCCAGGCCACAAACGACCGTCAGGGAGCACCCTGAAGGGTTTCCCCGGTCTACAGTAGCCAAGAAAACCACATAGCTTACCTTTCAGAGCCCCCAAAAGGCGAAAAACCGCCCATGCCATCGACAAGGCGGTGTACTGGGAGCAGAGGTTGCGATGCACGGAGATCCAAGAGGACGGGACGGTCCGTCCTATTGTGAAGGTATCTGAGACTCGCTTCGATTGGGGGATGTCTGGAATCGTGGCATGGGAACGCCTGGACAAGGAGGTGGTGCACAGTTCCTACCCAAACAGAGAGTTCTTGCCCTCCCAACATCCGGACTTGCAATTCATGCTCACGGCACCAGGTATATATCGCCTCGTGATACTTCGAGCACTTTTGCATTGTGGTTTTGTTTTCGTGTGTAGTACCTAACCTGTAGCATACTAATGCCACAGACCATGACATGGCTATCTTCATATCTTCCCCCGAGTTCATCAATCACTCCACTGTCACTCGGCAAGAGTACGCCGACCTGCCCCTCAAGACCTATGCATCCGTTCAGCTGGCTAATGTTGTGACAATGCAAGAGACACGCCTCTGGATACAGAAGGTCTACAAAGAGATGCAGGATCCAACTAATAAATATTGGGATACGTAGGTGCCCAGCTAACACATATATTTCCTTATGTGTGCTACATTGTTTACATATGTTCCCTAACCAACTGTGGATGCACACGTGGACACACAGGGAGCCTATCTACCGTGTGATGTTGGATAGGTCAAATAGCTTTTCGGAGTTTGGCAACTTTCACGTGAACGAGTTTCTGGACTCCGTGGGTGTTGATGTGGGCGCCAACGCCCGCCAAGTGTGCTCGCTATATTTCTTAAGGCAATGTGTTACATATTATCACATGCTCATGGACATCTTGCCCAAGGAAGGTCCAGTGGCACTCACCGACCCTGCAAGGAATGAATTGTTTCAGGTGTGGCAAGCCTCCCAACTAGGTGTGGGCATCCATGGTACCCCTCCTCCCCTTTGCACATGAGTGCAATTCCAATTGACCCTTGCCACCCCTATTTAGTTTGCACCTGTCAGGTGTGCACAGCCTCCCGACTAAGTGTGGGCTATCACATTGTATTCTCACTTTCATGGTACCCCTCAGGCTCACAACAAGGTTTACAAAGTTGGCATCCCCTCCGAAATCAAGAAAGGACGGACTGCTTGGTCCAACTACGCATTGGTGCAGCGAGATGATGACGACAACCTCTGTCTTCTTCCGACTAGAAAAGGAGAGCACTTCAAGACAACCTATAAATTGTCAGGTAGTAATTTATGACTTATTCATGGATTATCGTATCTATCCCACATGACAGGCTAAGTGCCATTACAGTATGTATTGGCTTGTTCGATTGTTCAGGAGCACAAATTAAGACGAGAAGAAATACTCCGTACAAAGGAGGGCCATACGACGGCTTCCACGTGGAAGTGTATGTGCACGACACCCCTTTCAAACACATTTATCATGCACATGCAACATTCAACATATTCCTGACTGATGTTACATATGATGTTGCATACTTGATGTTACTTATGAGTGTATGTGTTGTCCGGCACAGCAAATATGGCCGGCCTGAAGGCGTCTCCGAAGCAGAATGGGTCCCTTATGGCGGTAGAAATCCGCCGATGGATCCAGAACTATCAAAAATCTGGGGTCAACCTCAGCACGCCGTGAACACCATGGCACCACCGAAGGCTGCTGAGCCATCTGAGGCGTGTGCCCCGAGGCCTGCTGGCCCGCCCCAGGCATAGCTGCTGGCACCACCGAAGGCTGCTGAGCCATCTGAGGCGTGTGCCCCGAGGCCTGCTGGCCCGCCCCAGGCATAGCTGCTGGCACCACCGAAGGCTGCTGAGCCATCTGAGGCGTGTGCCCCGAGGCCTGCTGGCCCGCCCCAGGCATAGCTGCTGGCGCCACCGAAGGCTGCTGAGCCATCTGAGGCGTGTGCCCCGAGGCCTGCTGGCCCGCCCCAGGCATAGCTGCTGGCGCCACCGAAGGCTGCTGAGCCATCTGAGGCGTGTGCCCCGAGGCCTGCTGGCCCGCCCCAGGCATAGCTGCTGGCACCACCGAAGGCTGCTGAGCCATCTGAGGCGTGTGCCCCGAGGCCTGCTGGCCCGCCCCAGGCATAGCTGTTGGCACCACCGAAGGCTGCTGAGCAATATTGGCCGTGGGTGTCGTTGAAGGCGCCGAAGGCTGCTGGGCCATATGTGAGACCGCCGAAGGCTGCTGAGCCATCTGAGGCGTGTGCCCCGAGGCCTGCTGGCCCGCCCCAGGCATAGCTGCTGGCACCACCGAAGGCTGCTGAGCCATCTGAGGCGTGTGCCCCGAGGCCTGCTGGCCCGCCCCAGGCATAGCTGCTGGCACCACCGAAGGCTGCTGAGCCATCTGAGGCGTGTGCCCCGAGGCCTGCTGGCCCGCCCCAGGCATAGCTGCTGGCGCCACCGAAGGCTGCTGAGCCATCTGAGGCGTGTGCCCCGCGGCCTGCTGGCCCGCCCCAGGCATAGCTGCTGGCGCGCCACCGAAGGCTGCTGAGCCATCTGAGGCGTGTGCGCCGAGGCCTGCTGGCCCGCCCCAGGCATAGCTGCTGGCGCCACCGAAGGCTGCTGAGCCATCTGAGGCGTGTGCCCCGAGGCCTGCTGGCCCGCCCCAGGCATAGCTGCTGGCGCCACCGAAGGCTGCTGAGCAATATTGGCGGTGGGTGTCGTTGAAGGCGCCGAAGGCTGCTGGGCCATATGTGAGACCGCCGTAGGCTGCTGAGCCATCTGAGGCGTGTGCCCCGAGGCCTGCTGGCCCGCCCCAGGCATAGCTGCTGGCGCCACCGAAGGCTGCTGAGCCATCTGAGGCGTGTGCCCCGAGGCCTGCTGGCCCGCCCCAGGCATAGCTGCTGGCGCCACCGAAGGCTGCTGAGCCATCTGAGGCGTGTGCCCCGAGGCCTGCTGGCCCGCCCCAGGCATAGCTGCTGGCGCCACCGAAGGCTGCTGAGCCATCTGAGGCGTGTGCCCCGAGGCCTGCTGGCCCGCCCCAGGCATAGCTGCTGGCGCCACCGAAGGCTGCTGAGCAATATTGGCGGTGGGTGTCGTTGAAGGCGCCGAAGGCTGCTGGGCCATATGTGAGACCGCCGAAGGCTGCTGAGCCATCTGAGGCGTGTGCCCCGAGGCCTGGCCTGCTGGCCCGCCCCAGGCATAGCTGCTGGCGCCACCGAAGGCTGCTGAGCCATCTGAAGCGTGTGCCCCGAGGCCTGCTGGCCCGCCCCAGGCATAGCTGCTGGCACCACCAAAGGCTGCTGAGCAATATTGGCGGTGGGTGTCATTGAAGGCGCCGAAGGCTGCTGGGCCATATGTGAGACCGCCGAACGAAGGCTGCTGAGCCATCTGAGGCGTGTGCCCCGAGGCCTGCTGGCCCGCCCCAGGCATACACACTGAGAAGGAATCGTGGTAGAATGTGGTAAACTGGTGTTAAAATGTGGTAAACTGGTGGTAAACGGCGGTAAGCCCCTATGTGGGGTGGTAATCAGGTGGTAAACGTTAAAATATTAAAAGAAAAAAAATAACTGACGGTAAATCATTGGTAATTTGCGGTAACATAGGTTGAAGCATGGTAAAAGCCTGGTAATTTCAGAACGGAGCGTGGTAAACGAGGATCTGGAATGGTAAATGGTCGTGGCCTAATGGTAAATGGATATAAAACTTCGCAATGTAGTATAAATATAGAGACGGAGCTGGTAAACCGTGGTAAACGAGGATCCTGAATGGTAGATGTGCAATTCTCTGGTCTGTGGCCAAGGTAGAATTGACAGGAGTGGAGCGACTGGCGAATGGCGGCCAGGTATGAACGCAGGCAGGGGTATACATCATCGTTCAGTAGATAGGTGGGATGCGTCACATACAGATCGTATCATACCTGTCTCGGCTAAACCAGTAGGGAGCCGAAAGGTAGCCGTTTTAGTGGCCACGCGCACCATAGCTGGTAAGAGATAGAGGTAACGTAGCCAAGAAACCAAGTTAGGTTCTCGAAGTTGAAGTTTTCAAAAAACAGTTAAACTGTAACAGTTTATTTTTTTGTTTATTTAATTTAAGTAGCAGAAGGTCGAGAAAGAAAATGGCTGGTAAGTAGTTTTACTTTTTTCTTGAATCACGCGGGTGACAGAAAGCAGTTCTGTTGCAATGTATGCAGAACAGGTAGTTTACTTTTAAAAGCGAATACTGTTACTTAAGAATGGAGAGTACCCGAACAGGAGCAACGAGCGCTGCTGAACAAGGTGCACCTAAACGGGCAAGGACGGCCACGGTTGGCAGCGAGGCAGGCCAGGCCGCACTCGCTCCAAAGGTTACGTGCCCCATGCTTGTCTCTTGTGGATGTGCATGTTGGATAGGTTCGTGGCTTAATTAGTTAACCGCTGTTCGACTCAAAGAGCGGACGGCTCCTGAAAGTTTCTGCGTAAATAGGTGGTCAGCGAATATGTGGATACACACAGCCGGTGACTGCGCCCTGGTGCGGAATCACGTGCTTAGGAAAAGTCACCGGCTGTGCGTATTCATTCAGGTATGCAGGCCAGGCCGCACTCGCTCCAAAGGTTACGTGCCCCATGCTTGTCTCTTGTGGATGTGCATGTTGGATAGGTTCGTGGCTTAATTAGTTAACCGCTGTTCGACTCAAAGAGCGGACGGCTCCTGAAAGTTTCTGCGTAAATAGGTGGTCAGCGAATATGTGGATACACACAGCCGGTGACTGCGCCCTGGTGCGGAATCACGTGCTTAGGAAAAGTCACCGGCTGTGCGTATTCATTCAGGTATGCGGACTCCCCTGTTTTCCGGCATGCACGCTGTGGGATGCCACTGCTGTGGGATGCCACTGCTGTGGGAATATCCCATGGTTTCCGCAGTGGATTCAAACATGCTTTCGTGAACTGGTGCGCAGGCCTCCGAAGCTGCAACCGTGCAGGGAGGCGGCCTCCCCCCGGTCGCTGGAGGAGTGGTCGAGGAAAACCCGGTAAGACCGTGAACTTTTCCTTCCCCTCCCTTCCCGTACGGGATCCCGCCCGCCCGCCCTTCATCTAGTGAACGCAGCCGCCACTCCGCGGGTGCCTGGTCAGCAGCCTGTCGGGCGACTGTTCATCTGCGGTTGCGAATCAGCGGCCAAGGGGTGGACAGCGAGTCATGGGTGGGATTGTTTTTTTCCCCGGCATATATCTTTGTTTATTTCTTTGTAGAAAGGTGCATAGGGTGCACGCAAGGAACATAGGACCCAGGGACACAGGGTGCGGGGAGGCTGCTCCGCTCCGCGCCGAATCAGGCGCGTGGCGCGTGCGGCGCTCTCCCCGGCGCTGTGCCTTATCCTGCTTCATGTATGCGGCCTCTGCTCGACTTGATGCATGTGGGCCTGTGGCCTCTGCTCAAACCAGTCCGTCCGTCCTAAGTTTCATAGAATCATGTTTCCTGTGTTTCTCTTTCCTCCCTCGTTGCATGTGGGCCTGTGGCCTCTGCTCAAACCAGTCCGTCTGTCGTAAGTTTCATATCCTGCTTCCTGCGGTTGCGAATCAGCGGCCAAAGGGTGAGCAGCGGCGCTGCAGGTCGTGGGTGGGGAGGGATGCGCGAGGGTGCGCGTACCGTAGATAGGTGCATAGTGTGCACGCAAGGACCATAGGACCCAGGGACAAAGCGTGCGGGGAGGCTGCTCCGCTCCGCGCCGAATCAGGCGCGTGGCGCGTGCGGCGCTCTCCCCGGCGCTGTGCCTTATCCTGCTTCATTTGCGGTTGCGAATCAGCGGCCAAAGGGTGAGCAGCGGCGCTGCAGGTCGTGGGTGGGGAGGGATGCGCGAGGGTGCGCGTACGGTAGATAGGTGCATAGTGTGCACGCAAGGACCATAGGACCCAGGGACAAAGCGTGCGGGGAGGCTGCTCCGCTCCGCGCCGAATCAGGCGCGTGGCGCGTGCGGCGCTCTCCCCGGCGCTGTGCCTTATCCTGCTTCATCTGCGGTTGCGAATCAGCGGCCAAAGGGTGAGCAGCGGCGCTGCGAGTCGTGGGTGGGGAGGGATGGGCGAGGGTGCGCGTACAGTAGAAAGGTGCATAGGAGGGTGCACGCAAGGACCAGAGGACGCAGGGACAAAGGGTGCGGGGAGGCTGCTCCGCTCCGCGCCGAATCAGGCGCGTGGCGCGTGTGGCGCTCTCCCCGGCGCCGTGCCTTATGCTGCTTCATCTGCGGTTGCGAATCAGCGGCCAAAGGGTGAGCAGCGGCGCTGCAGGTCGTGGGTGGGGAGGGATGCGCGAGGGTGTGTGTACGGTAGATAGGTGCATAGTGTGCACGCAAGGACCATAGGACCCAGGGACAAAGCGTGCGGGGAGGCTGCTCCGCTCCGCGCCGAATCAGGCGCGTGGCGCGTGCGGTGCTCTCCCCGGCGCCGTGCCTTATGCTGCTTCATCTGCGGTTGCGAATCAGCGGCCAAAGGGTGAGCAACGGCGCTGCAGGTCGTGGGTGGGGAGGGATGCGCGAGGGTGTGTGTACGGTAGATAGGTGCATAGTGTGCACGCAAGGACCATAGGACCCAGGGACAAAGCGTGCGGGGAGGCTGCTCCGCTCCGCGCCGAATCAGGCGCGTGGCGCGTGCGGCACTCTCCCCGGCGCTGTGCCTTATGCTGCGTCATTTGCGGTTGCGAATCAGCGGCCAAAGGGTGAGCAGCGGCCAAAGAGTGGCTCTCCCCGGGCCATCGACAGGGCCATGGATACCTGGCGATGTCGGTCCCGAGCTGCGCATGCTTCCACAGCCATCGAGTGTATGCCCCTGTCACAGTGTCCGTTCGCGTGTTTTTGTAGGGCCACTCTCGCTGCTCTCTACGCACATGGCTGCTTGTAATAGTCCCCGGCGATGGCAAGTGTTTCATATGGTCGCTAGCAGCGGCAACTACCGGCCAGTTTAGTGAGCAGGCCTTGAAGGGAACTGTGGCCGCGATGGCCAAGTCTGTGGGTTGGGGCTCTACCCAGACGGGCATTACTCCTCAACAAAAGAAATATTTGTGTGACCAACACCGGTGTCATTGGGGCTACCTGGTGAACAACACCCTGACAGTCTATGCGGAACGAGTACACAGCACGGTTCTGGTGTTGAGACTTTCGCGCGGCGGGACTCATGTTGACCTATATAGGCGAAGGGATAGTTCGCCCTGCTTGCATAGACTTGTCGACTTGCATGGTTACGGCATTGCAGTGGAGTGGGTTCTGCCCACGCCCACGGGCACTTTTGTTGACCTGACGTGAGCGCACACCATGTGATACACTACGCCTGCGTGTTTCCAGGATACGAGTCCTCTCTTCTGGCACGTGATTTTAAACGGCACTATCAAAGACTTCGTGTATAGGATTAACAGCAAGCTTCGTTAGCGCGGTTGTCATAGAAGCATAGTAGTTACCGTCTACCATCGTGGCGTGCCGGATAATCCTGAATACGTATGCTGCAGACGATGTTACTATGTAGTATCGTGAAATGAAAGTTATTATCCAGTGCGCTATGCCCTGGGCCTGTGGCCTCTGCTCAAAGCAGTCCGTCCGTCCTAAGTTTCGTAGAATCATGTTTCCTGTGTTTCTCTTTCCTCCCTCGTTGCATGTGGGCCTGTGGCCTCTGCTCAAACCAGTCCGTCTGTCGTAAGTTTCATATCATGCTTCCTACGGTTGCGAATCAGCGGCCAAAGGGTGAGCAGCGGCGCTGCAGGTCGTGGTGGGGAGGGATGGCGGAGGGTGCGCGTACGGTAGATAGGTGCAAAGCGTGCACGCAAGGAGCATAGGACCCAGGGACCAAGGGTGCGGGGAGGCTGCTCCGCTCCGCGCCGAATCAGGCGCGTGGCGCGTGCGGCGCTCTCCCCGGCGCCGTGCCTTATGCTGCTTCATCTGCGGTTGCGAATCAGCGGCCAAAGAGTGAGCAGCGGCGCTGCGAGTGGTGGGTGGGGAGGGAATCGATGGCGGAGGGTGCGCGTACGGTAGATAGGTGCAAAGCGTGCCCGCAAGGACCATAGGACCCAGGGACCAAGGGTGCGGGGAGGCTGCTCCGCTCCGCGCCGAATCAGGCGCGTGGCGCGTGCGGCGCTCTCCCCGGCGCCGTGCCTTATGCTGCTTCATCGGCGGTTGCGAATCAGCGGCCAAAGAGTGAGCAGCGGCGCTGCGAGTGGTGGGTGGGGAGGGATGGCGGAGGGTGCGCGTACGGTAGATAGGTGCAAAGCGTGCCCGCAAGGACTATAGGACCCAGGGACCAAGGGTGCGGGGAGGCTGCTCCGCTCCGCGCCGAATCAGGCGCGTGGCGCGTGCGGCGCTCTCCCCGGCGCCGTGCCTTATGCTGCTTCATCTGCGGTTGCGAATCAGCGGCCAAAGGGTGAGCAGCGGCGCTGCAAGTGGTGGGTGGGGAGGGATGGCGGAGGGTGCGCGTACGGTAGATAGGTGCAAAGCGTGCCCGCAAGGACCATAGGACCCAGGGACCGAGGGTGCGGGGAGGCTGCTCCGCTCCGCGCCGAATCAGGCGCGTGGCGCGTGCGGCGCTCTCCCCGGCGCCGTGCCTTATGCTGCTTCATCTGCGGTTGCGAATCAGCGGCCAAAGGGTGAGCAGCGGCGCTGCGAGTGGTGGGTGGGGAGGAATGCGCGAGGGTGCGCGTACGGTAGATAGGTGCATAGCGTGCACGCAAGAAGCATAGGTCCCAGGGACAAAGGGTGCGGGGAGGCTGCTCCGCTCCGCGCCGAATCAGGCGCTTGGCGCGTGTGGCGCTCTCCCCGGCGCCGTGCCTTATGCTGCTTCATCTGCGGTTGCGAATCAGCGGCAAAAGAGTGAGCAGGGGCGCTGCGAGTGGTGGGTGGGGAGGGATGGCGGAGGGTGCGCGTACGGTAGATAGGTGCAAAGCGTGCCCGCAAGGACCATAGGACCCAGGGACCAAGGGTGCGGGGAGGCTGCTCCGCTCCGCGCCGAATCAGGCGCGTGGCGCGTGCGGCGGTCTCCCCGGCGTCATGCCCTATGCTGCCTCATCTGCGGTTGCGAATCAGCGGCCAAGTGGTGAACCGCGAGTCATGGGTGGGACAGGCTTTGTGGAAGGCTGCCGTCGGACGGGCATATGACCAGGCGACCAGCGACGGCTGGCCATATGTAGGGTCTTATGTAGCGCGACGGCTGTATCCATATCCGTCAGCTTATGGACGGACATGGTATGGTGCGCAAGTGTTGTCCGCCAAGTGGGTCAACGAGGTGGGCGGCGAAGTAGAAGAATACGAAGGTCCTTGGGTCACGGGTTACGTACCGATCGTCACCTCGCCGCCGGGTAGGGGTATCAATTTTTATGTTTCTGAGCGGCAGTTCATCCCTCCCGGTGCCATTGACCACGGGTTCCCAGAAGTGCATCGGGTCACCGTGCCTGCAGAAGGGCAGCCCCGGCTGCTGTATAAAGTTCGATACCCTTGGGACGGGGACGGGGACGAGGAGGAGCTGTGGCAGCATGAGGTGCTAGCTGGTGTCCTACACTTTTCGGTAGAGAAAGACCGTGGCTGCCGCATAGTGAAATCCAAGTAGTGGACAACTAGGCAAAAACATACCTCACCAACCGTAATTGATGAAGACATACGTTTATAACAGATGTATGCGTGCGTATTGTGTGTGCGTATTGTGTGTGCGTATTGTGTAGAAATATACAAATAAATAATAATAATAAACAAGAACCATGGGCGCGGGGG
Organism: Cymbomonas tetramitiformis; assembly: GCA_001247695.2. NCBI lineage: Eukaryota > Viridiplantae > Chlorophyta > Pyramimonadophyceae > Pyramimonadales > Pyramimonadaceae > Cymbomonas > Cymbomonas tetramitiformis. The sequence goes on from LGRX02026994.1 coordinate 12,471, forward strand.
AGGCCGGTGTGCATGGTGGCACGGCGGCTGGTTATAGCAGGATGTTTAGGAGGAACTGCGTGACGTTATGGGAAATTGACCCTAGGTCACGGGCTTGCACAGGGAGATGCAATGGAGGAGGAATACACGTGGGAGGACGTCCAGAGAATCTTTTTCCCCAGATCCGAGGAGGCGTTCTGCATAGTGTGTTTAGAGGAAGTGGATCCGGAGGATGTAGTGGACTGCGGTGGCCTAGGATGCGAGTGTAAAGAGAAATACATGCATATTTGGTGTTTTTCTTTGCTTGTAGAAACCCTTGCCTCCTCGAGGTGGGTGACGTGCCCATGCTGTAGGCAGAAGTGGTTTGAGTGAACCTCTTTTCAACATGTGTGTACATTATGTGAATAGTACATTATGTAAATGCTACTGAGTCTCCGCTGGCCTTTTGTTAGGTTGTTAACTTACAACTTGTTATTTGTTCTTTAAAAGTGATCATGTGGATGTTTTCGGTGTCCTTCAAAGTGTCAACCTGTGGTTGCGATCGTCGCTGGGGATGCATGCGCGAGGGTGCGCGTACGGTAGATAGGTGCATAGTGTGCACGCAAGGACCATAGCACCCAGGGACAAAGGGTGCGGGGAGGCTGCTGGCCAACCAGTCGTGGGTGGGGAGGGATGGGCGAGGGTGCGCGTACAGTAGATAGGTGCAGAGTGTGCATGCAAGGACCAGAGGACCCAGGGGCAAAGGGTGCGGGGAGGCTGCTCCGCTCCGCGCCGAATCAGGCGCGTGGCGCGTGCGGTGCTCTCCCCGGCGCCGTGTTATAGGCTGCTTCATCTGCGGTTGCGAATCAGCGGCCAAAGGGTGAGCAGCGGCGCTGCGAGTCGTGGGTGGGGAGGGATGGGTGAGGGTGCGCGTACAGTAGACAGGTGCATAGTGTGCACGCAAGGACCAGAGGACCCAGGGACAAAGGGTGCGGGGAGGCTGCGCGCGATGGGGGTTGTGATCCCTAGCGTTGAACGTGTATTTTGTGGTATGCGTGGCAGCATACATGGGTCAACACGGAGAACGGGGGCTCGCTGCCTGTGCGTATTGGATGGTCGGTGACGCTTCATGAAAGCCGGTTCGTACCGGCGCCCTGGATTATCGAAGCGAAAATTGTCGGATTCAACCCAGACCACGTATGGACCGCGGCGCCCACGGAACATGATGTTCCCGAAGGGACGTATGATGGAGAATTTGGAGAGCGGCCCCCAAACGGTTACGTGGTCGTGCGGCTGTACCACCCGCGAAGGGAGCATTGGCTGGAGTGGCAGGAGTATGCACAAATTGTGGAATCGGAGGCGGAGTGTCCGACACACACGGATCCGTCCGACGATGATGAGGAGTATGTTAGTGAAACTAGCGAAGAAGACACCAATTAACATGCTCGGCCTGTTTGCGCACTTAACGTAATGTAATGAGATGTAACAATATTGAGCATAAATCATCTTTGTGTGTAAAACGCGTGCGTGCGTGCGTGCGTGCGTGCGTGTGCGTGTGTGTATGAGACCGCCCTGGACGGCCTGCCCTGGTGGACCTCAAAAGTCATTATGATGCAATGTCGCAAGATCTGATTATGCATGTACCCGACTGTGCTGTGTGCATGCACGGGGTGGGGACCGATTGTATCGGGGAGGCTGCTCCGCTCCGCGCCGAATCAGGCGCGTGGCGCGTGTGACGCTCTCCCCGGCGCCGTGCCTTATGCTGCTTCATCTGCGGTTGCGAATCAGCGGCCAAAGGGTGAGCAGCGGCGCTTAAAATCGTGGGTGGGATGGGGTGGGGTATCCCGGGTGGGTCGGTGCGGGGCGCAGTATGTTGGCCAGGTATCAATGGCGTGCTCTGCCATGGACGGCCATCCACATGCGGATACGCCATGTAGGGTTCTTCACGTGCAGTCGGGGCTACCCGAAGATCTGGAGGGGCTAGGCATGCACGTGGTGCCCCCTCCCATGTCCTGCGGGTCCAACGGGGACTGCGTATTGGTTGACCTGGAGAAGGCGTGCCTGCTTGTCTGGGCCGCATGCTGTATGGCCACCCTTCGTATGGTGCAGAACCAGTGCGAAAGACACGGGTGCACGATTCAGGATCTGGTGAACTTGGCGGATTGCTGGACGGCGGCTATGGAAGAATTGGAATCCCCATCACCGGCTGATTCAGCGATGATGACTAAACGGTGTGAAGCTGTCGCGCTGGGGAACCGTGAGGAGAACGTCAGAAGCTCCTGGGAACGGGTACAGTCTTTTTGCAAGCTCCATCGCATCACCCTGCGTGAAGGGGTTGACCCCACGGCACTGGGCGATGCGTTGCAGCTGCGCATACGTGTATGCCACCAGAAGATTGAAGACTGTAAGGCGGAGTGCGCGCGGATCTTGGAAACGATCGTGTGCGTGAAGGATTGTCCCCGCTGTTCATCGCTTTTCACAAAAGCTACAGACTGTGCGGTTGCGAATTTTCTGACGCCCTCTTCCCTGTTCAGCACGCGTGAGTGGGACCCGCGGGTCGAGCGGGACGAGCGGTGTCTCCGACCAGGGGCCAGGTATTCCGTGAAGGTGGACTGGGAGCGCGCGAAAGCGGAATATCCGGGGATCTGGGGAAGGTGCTTGAGCATCATCACGCCAGCATGCAGAAGGCGGTCCGGGTGTCAGGGGTTGGCCAGTTCTTGCTATCCCCAGCTGTCCTCCTGCGCAACATGGGGAGCTGGGTGCAGTTGTGGCACACTGACCTCTTGCTCCGGAGCGGCGAGGAGGCAGTTTTCCCTACCCAGTTTTCCTCCGGGATGTTCCTTGACGAGCAGAGCTACACGGAACTCCTGCCTGATTCGGTAGATGGAAGGCATTGGCAGCGGTGCGAGGACGGCGCGTTCCACTTCACACTCGATCACGCAGCGTCCGGCTTTCCGTCAGCCACGCCGTTAAGGCGCGTCCGTTTTGCTGGCCCGCCGGGCAGCGTCATTGTTTGGCCGGGGGACAGAACTGTGCATCGGGGGCTTTGCCCGGTTGGGGAGGTGCCTGGTGTCCACTACCCGGTCTTGGGTACATCACGATGTACCCAAGCCACTCTTTGTTCCGCACGCCATGGCGAGCTCGAAACATTTCAAGTGTCCATATGGCCGATATAGGTTGTCAATAGCACACCAATCTTGGGTATGAACCATATGTTTGGCGGTATTCATGTCATAGACATGGGTTTTGGGGGGCGGTTGCCTAGGTGATTTTCCAGAAAAGACGAAATTCTCAAGTTCTAAATTCTTGGGTACATCGCTTGGGTACATCGATTTGTATGCATGGTTATGCACATGAAAATTGCATATTTGGTCGATGTTTCATTAGGGCATTAACATAGACCCTTCAAAGCACTTATTTTATCATGGGTCGGTCCCATACCTCACAAGTTATCATACTTCATCATCAAGACTTCTCATCATAAAACAGTGTCAGATTTTAGATTTCGCCTAAAAAAATGCGCGCGGACATGTGTGATGACTCCCACCCATCGATCTATTGAACGAAGGCATATTTACATGTGCAATGCATGTTATCGCAAATACGATTGCCAAAGAATGAGCTGACAAATATTTTTGGTCATAATAATCAATATCACAGGTCACCTTCAACCGCTCGCGTCGACTCGTCCCCATACCCGATAAGGTACCTCGTGCCGTGCGGCAAGTAAGCAGTTAAGCTTGGGGATCTAGGGTACGCCGAACATGACGAAAATAAATTAATTAAGATATTGTGGTGTAACAAACCTTAAAAGTATTCCACTTTGTGAAGAATCCCCCCCCCTAAGATATGCGAGACTGTGAAAAAGGCGAGTCGCAACAAACCGTGGTAAAAAACAATTAGAAAAATGTTTTTGGGAGCCAAGTTGCGATTTGCATGGGTTTGAATGCACCTGACATGATATATATCCTACCAGGATGCTTGTGACGGCATATTCCCGTGTTCATGATGATGTTGGCTAGCTATATTGATGATTCGTAACGACAAACCGTTAAATTTATGCCCCCATACCGTCGATTTAGCTTGGGTACATCCCTATGTACCCAGACCCTCTTGGGTACATCCCCATGTACCACCGGGTAGTGGACACTGGTGGGGGTCGCGGCCTGCGTACCGCGGCCACGATGTCCGCAATTCTCTACGGCGCCATCAGCACGGAGGCTGGAGTCCCCGCCACGCACGACGAAATCCGCGCCGAGCCGCTGGGAACGTTGTCCCAGTATGGGATGCCATGGCACATGCAATGCCTTGCTTGCGGCGACGCAATACGGTTTGGAGGGAGCTACGGGAGCCTGCCTGAAGTATGGAGCTGCGATCTGTGCATGCAGGCGGATGAAGAGTGTGACCCGTTGCAGGGAACTAGCCTCCAGCAACCCGGTCTGGTGATGTGTGGCCCATGCTACGACTGGCGCAACCGGCATGCGGTTGGGGCGCCCCGAGTGGTGCACCCTTTGCACCTCTCCAGCACATGTCCCAACTTCGAAAACATGGAAGGCTGGTCAAAGCTGCCACCCCCGGAGGCGCGGCTGCACGCCACTCTCAAGATGTCCGACCTCGTCCTAGCCTGGGAAGTGCTGGAAGCCTTCGTTGGGGAGGAAGCGTGGGATGCGAGGCCGGAGGCAGAGAAGGAAGAGCTTGCCCGCATCACGTGGAGAGATGGTCAGAGAGTAGATCCTCCGCGTGTCCCTGCACGCGTGGGACCGCTGACATTCGATGGGTCCGCAGACACACAGCGGACGGACACCTGTCTTCTCTACCAGCGGATGGGTGTGCATTGCCCCGGACTGCGCAGTCTGGTCTTTGGAATCCTGAAGGCGTGCAGGGCCTCAAACCTAGCAACGGTTATGGATCGTGCGATCCCCACCAGGAACGTGGGGCACTTATTCCATTCATCTGGTGGTGCGGTGAAGGTGAATAACCAGCTGGCAGCCGTACTTGCCGACCGAGGCAGGTTGACCATGAAGTTCGCGCTGGGCGTGGCTGTGAAGCTCACGCACAACTTCAACGGCGAGTTCCCGAACTTCGGTGGGCGGGAAGATGCAAAAAAGGGGGGTCCCCAACGCAGTTTGCTGGTCCGCTGTGACTGCTCACAGCAGGAGGGGGGTGACGAACCACGCCCCGCGGTGTGGGATGGACGCTGGGAAGCGCGACCGACGGCCGCGTGCCGAAATGCTGAGGGGTCGCGATTGGCGCAGCCCATGTGTACTCCCTGCATGGATCCCGATCGCACTGGCGCAGATGACGCAGCGACAGCTACCAGCCCCACTGGTACCGCAGAGGCGCAGCCGCGGGTGGGGCCCTCTCCCCAGACGCCAACGGCTACTGCGGACTCGGCCGCTGCGGAACCCATCGACACCCAGGCCGACCCCAACGCAGCGACACCTGCCAGCCCAGGTGTGTGCACCCTCGCTCAGTCTGCTGACGCTGTGCAGTTCAGACACCCTAGGTGTATTGCGCTTGAAATGAGGGGTACGTGGGTGGTGGGATCGCTCTGGCGCAGATGACGCAGCGACAGCTACCAGCCCCACTGGTACCGCAGAGGCGCAGCCGCGGGTGGGGCCCTCTCCCCAGACGCCAACGGCTACTGCGGACTCGGCCGCTGCGGAACCCATGGACACCCAGGCCGACCCCAACGCAGCGACACCTGCCAGCCCAGGTGGGTGCACCCTCGCTCAGCCTGCTGACGCTGTGCAGTTCAGACACCCTAGGTGTATTGCGCTTGAAATGAGGGGTACGTGGGTGGTGGGATCGCACTGGCGCAGATGACGCAGCGACAGCTACCAGCCCCACTGGTACCGCAGAGGCGCAGCCGCGGGTGGGGCCCTCTCCCCAGACGCCAATGGCTACTGCGGACTCGGCCGCTGCGGAACCCATGGACACCCAGGCCGACCCCAACGCGGTGACACCTACCAGCCCAGGTGTGGTGAGAATGGCTGAGGCAAGGGCGGTTGCCCCGACTGGTGTTCAGCGAGGACGGTTCTACGACGCCGACAAGCATCATCTGCTCACCAGGGACGACAGAGGACATATCATCGACAGCGCCTTTGACTGCAGCTTCGGATCCGTTACTGAGCCAGGCGCGTGTCAGCCAGCACACCGGAGGCTGCTGGTGGACGTGCAGGCAGCTCCTACAGACCGTTTAGTGACTATGGCGGACGTGCAGGCGTACCTGCGGACTGCGGGGCTACGAGCCGTAGACGTGGTAGGCGACGGCAACTGTTGGCTCCACTGCGTTGGCTGGCACCTGCCACAAGCGGAGGGTGCTAAGGTACTAGCGGAGGGTGGTAAAGTGCGTGTCCAAAACTGTCGGCAAGCCATACAAGCGTTCTACGAGATGCATCCGGAGTATTACAACTTTGACATGGCGGAAACCCGGGGCCAGCAAAATGCAAATGGAGATTGGCATTATGTCTCCCTGTCCAAAATCCTAGCGCAGAAACAGCAGTATGACGAACCCCAGTTCTGGCACATCATCGCCAACATGACGGGCCGCGTCATACAGCTGTACATCAGCTGGCCGTTGGCGGGCATGAATTGGCCGCTTGCCTCGGGTCCAACTCCAGAGGATTTCCCGAACAACGCGCCCTTCGCCATGGAGTTCATCTGCCCCCACGAGGGTGTGGTGTTGACTAGCCGCGAACCTCTACGGCTGTGGAAGCTGTTGGAGCATCCCTTTTGCGCGGGGCATTACATGCGCATCCTGCCGGATAATGAATAGCGTGTTAGTAGGCGCATCAGGGGAAAGGGCGTGGCGCAGCCCCCTAGCAGTAACATTCGAACTTATTTTAATGCAGATTGCAAACAGCCCCATAGATACACTGCGATAAGAATGCACGCTAAGGGGTAGGCCGCACGCTATAGTACAGGTTGCTCAGGAGACCGCACGCAGTATCCATTTGTGCGCGAAGTCCGTGGAAGCTGGGAGTACGAATCCTGTGGTGTATTTCCTGCTTGCTGGAGGCTGCTCCGCTCGGCGCCGAATCAGGCGCGTGGCGCGTGCGGCGCTCTCCCCGGCGCCATGCCCTATGCTGCCTCATCTGCGGTTGCGAATCAGCGGCCACAGGGTGAGCAGCGGCGCTGCGAGTGGTGGGTGGGCAGGGATGGGCGAGGGTGCTTGTATTTCCTGCCTGCTTCACCGCCTACCCAGTTGACAGTTGCAGGTACCAAGAGGGCATGCTTGCTTGTATCACATACGCTTGCGTAACGTTTGTCATGCGCATGTGCATGGGGGGACAGGCACGAAGACGAAGCGACCCCGTCTGGCCGCCTGTGATACCCATGACGGCGGCTAAACGGCCAGCTCCGGTGGGGCTCCTGGAACAGTTCAACGCCCTGGCGACGAAGATACACGCCGGTATATGCCTTAAGTCGGGCATGCACGCTTCACCCGGCGGGGAAGGGTGGCTTCAGGGGAACTTCGACATTCTCCTTGAGAACGTGTTTAACAAGTGCGCGGCTTTCCAGCAGCTGGCTCCTCTGAGCCAGGAGCACACGGTGGCCAAGGGCAAATGCAGCCAGTGGATCAAGCAGAAGATGCGCAACCTCAACAAGAGGTTTCAAACGCAGTGTGTGTCCCCTGCGAACTGCCGGCAGGATGTCCTCGGCGAGGCAGAACTATGCACCGCTTGTGCGCCAAAGGTAACGGCGAACATCACGGCCATGCTGCAGTTCGACAGGTTCATCGCCGGCAATCCGCAGTGTACGGGACTCAGGGTGACCACGCCCGAGGAATCCAACGTCCTCCGTGCGAGATTCCCTGGGCCGTGGCAGCAGGCTGTTGATGCCGTAGCAGGGGGTCCCCCGGGTGCATTTCACCCTGCGGTTGCGAATAAGCAGCCGCATACAGTGGCAGCTGCTGCTTGCGGCAGGGTGGCGACGCATGCACCGCAGGTAACGGCGGATCCTGCTGGCGCCGGGGTGGCGGTGCATGCACCCCCGGGTGGAGTTCGCACTGCGGGTACGATGCAGGCACCGCAGGTAGCGGCGGATCCTGCTGACGGCGGGGTGGCGGCGCATGCACCCCCGGGTGGAGTTCGCACTGCAGGTACGATCCAGCCACCGCAGGTAGCGGCGGATCCTGCTGGCGCCGGGGTGGCGGCGCATGCACCCCCGGGTGGAGTTCGCACTGCGGGTACGATCCAGCCACCGCAGGTAGCGGCGGATCCTGCTGGCGGCGGGGTGGCGGCGCATGCACCCCCGGGTGGAGTTCGCACTGCGGGTACGATTCAGCCACCGCAGGTAGCAGCGGACGTGCAGGACAATTTTCTTGCGGACATCGGAGTCTGGGTGAAGTACTTGTCTGAGTGCCCGTGGGTGACGTACGACCCTGCAGCACGTATATTCAGCGATGATACCAACCACATGACACAGTCGCAACTTCCCGAGAGCCACGCGATATGGGTCGGCGAAGTATGTGACGCGCTGAACCTCCTGCGCCCGTTCTTGACGATGGTTCCGGTCCCCCCTGCGCAAGGACGTCGACCCCAGGGCGCACATACCACCCGGCCCCGCACCCAGGAGTCGCGCCCAGCCCAGGCGCCGGAGCAGCCAACACACCTCAAGATAAATCAGGCCGCAGCACCGGCCCCGGGGGCATTGCCCACACCGGAGGAGGCAGTGAGCCCATTACCCACTATCATGACAGAGGCGGCGTTCAGGTCCTCCCTGGACGAGCAGTCCGAGGAGGATGAGGAGGTGGTGGCTCCCCAGCAGGCTCAGGAGGTCAGGAGGAGTCCGAGGACCATTGTAACGTCGCCGCCATCCCTGGAAAAACAACGAGCCGGTAACATAGCCAGGAATATGGCTATGATGAGGGGTGTGATGGAGGCTAAGGGCGCTCTGTTCACCGTTGGTGACACAACACC
>LGRX02026995.1:0-18312 GCA_001247695.2 Cymbomonas tetramitiformis
GGAACCCATGGACACCCAGGCCGACCCCAACGCGGTGACACCTGCCAGCCCAGGTGGGTGCACCCTCGCTCAGCCTGCTGACGCTGTGCAGTTCAGACACCCTAGGTGTATTGCGCTTGAAATGAGGGGTACGTGGGTGGTGGGATCGCTCTGGCGCAGATGACGCAGCGACAGCTACCAGCCCCACTGGTACCGCAGAGGCGCAGCCGCGCGTGGGGCCCTCTCACCAGACGCCAACGGCTACTGCGGACTCGGCCGCTGCGGAACCCATGGACACCCAGGCCGACCGCAACGCGGTGACACCTACCAGCCCAGGTGTGGTGAGAATGGCTGAGGCAAGGGCGGTTGCCCCGACTGGTGTTCAGCGAGGACGGTTCTACGACGCCGACAACCATCATCTGCTCACCAGGGACGACAGAGGACATATCATCGACAGCGCCTTGGACTGCAGCTTCGGATCCGTTACTGAGCCAGGCGCGTGTCAGCCAGCACACCGGAGGCAGCTGGTGAAGGTGCAGGCAGCTCCTACAGACCGTTTAGTGATTATGGCGGATGTGCAGGCGTACCTGCGGACTGCGGGGCTACGAGCCGTAGACGTGGTAGGCGACGGCAACTGTTGGCTCCACTGCGTTGGCTGGCACCTGCCACAAGCGGAGGGTGCTAAGGTACTAGCGGAGGGTGGTAAAGTGCGTGTCCAAAACTGTCGGCAAGCCATACAAGCGTTCTACGAGATGCATCCGGAGTATTACAACTTTGACATGGCGGAAACCCTGGGCCAGCAAAATGCAAATGGAGATATGCATTATGTCTCCCTGTCCAATATCCTAGCGCAGAAACAGCGGTATGACGAACCCCAGTTCTGGCACATCATCGCCAACATGACGGGCCGCGTCATACAGATGTACATCAGCTGGCCGTTGGTTGACCTGAATTGGCCGCTTGCCTCGGCTCCAACTCCAGAGGAATTCCCGAACAACGCGCCCTTCGCCATGGAGTTCATCTGCCCCCACGAGGGTGTGGTGTTGACTAGCCGCGAACCTCTACGGCTGTGGAAGCTGTTGGAGCATCCCTTTTGCGCGGGGCATTACATGCGCATCCTGCCGGATAATGAATAGCGTGTTAGTAGGCGCATCAGGGGAAAGGGCGTGGCGCAGCCCCCTAGCAGTAACATTCAAACTTATTTTAATGCAGATTGCAAACAGCCCCATAGATACACTGCGATAAGAATGCACGCTAAGGGGTAGGCCGCACGCTATAGTACCGGTTGCTCAGGAGACCGCACGCAGTATCCATTTGTGCGCGAAGTCCGTGGAAGCTGGGAGTACGAATCCTGTGGTGTATTTCCTGCTTGCTGGAGGCTGCTCCGCTCCGCACCGAATCAGGCGCGTGGCGCGTGCGGCGCTCTCCCCGGCGCCGTGTTATAGGCTGCTTCATCTGCGGTTGCGAATCAGCGGCCACAGGGTGAGCAGCGGCGCTGCGAGTGGTGGGTGGGCAGGGATGGGCGAGGGTGCGTGTGTTTCCTGCCTGCTTCACCGCCTACCCAGTTGACAGTTGCAGGTACCAAGAGGGCATGCTTGCTTGTATCACATACGCTTGCGTAACGTTTGTCATGCGCATGTGCTGGGGGGACAGGCACGAAGACGAAGCGACCCCGTCTGGCCGACTGTGATACCCATGACGGCGGCTAAACGGCCAGCTCCGGTGGGGCTCCTGGAACAGTTCAACGAGCTGGCGCCGAAGATACACGCCGGTATATGCCTTAAGTCGGGCATGCACGCTTCACCCGGCGGGGAAGGGTGGCTTCAGGGGAACTTCGACATTCTCCTTGAGAACGTGTTTAACAAGTGCGCGGCTTTCCAGCTGCTGCCTCCTCTGAGCGAGGAGCACACGGTGGCCAAGGGCAAATGCGGCCAGTGGATCAAGCAGAAGATGCGCAACAACAACAAGAAATTTCAAACGCAGTGTGTGTCCCCTGCGACCTGCCGGCAGGATGTCCTCGGCGAGGCAGAACTATGCACCGCTTGTGCGCCAAAGGTAACGGCGAACATCACGGCCATGCTGCAGTTCGACAGGTTCATCGCCGGCAATCCGCAGTGTACGGGACTCAGGGTGACCACGCCCGAGGAATCCAACGTCCTCCGTGCGAGATTCCCTGGGCCGTGGCAGCAGGCTGTTGATGCCGTAGCAGGGGGTCCCCCGGGTGCATTTCACCCTGCGGTTGCGAATCCGCAGCCGCATACAGTGGCAGCTGCTGCTTGCGGCAGGGTGGCGACGCATGCACCGCAGGTAGCGGCGGATCCTGCTGGCGCAGGGGTGGCGGCGCATGCACCCCCGGGTGGAGTTCGCACTGCGGGTACGATTCAGCCACCGCAGGTAGCGGCGGATCCTTCTGGCGGCGGGGTGGCGGCGCATGCACCCCCGGGTGGAGTTCGCACTGCGGGTACGATTCAGGCACCGCAGGTAGCGGCGGATCCTGCTGGCGGCGGGGTGGCGGCGCATGCACCCCCGGGTGGAGTTCGCACTGCGGGTCCGATTCAGGCACCGCTGGTAGCGGCGGATCCTGCTGGCGGCGGGGTGGCGGCGCATGCACCCCCGGGTGGAGTTCGCACTGCGGGTACGATTCAGCCACCGCAGGTAGCGGCGGACGTGCAGGACAATTTTATTGCGGACATCGGAGTCTGGGTGAAGTACTTGTCTGAGTGCCCGTGGGTGACGTTCGACCCCGCAACACGTATATTCAGCGATGATACCAACCACATGACACAGTCGCAACTTCCCGAGAGCCACGCGATATGGGTCGGCGAAGTATGTGACGCGCTGAACCTCTTGCGCCCGTTCTTGACGATGGTTCCGGTCCCCCCTGCGCAAGGACGTCGACCCCAGGGCGCACATACCACCCAGCCCCGCACCCAGGAGTCGCGCCCAGCCCAGGCGCCGGAGCAGCCAACACACCTCAAGATAAATCAGGCCGCAGCACCGGCCCCGGGGGCATTGCCCACACCGGAGGAGGCAGTGAGCCCATTACCCACTATCATGACAGAGGCGGCGTTAAGGTCCTCCCTGGACGAGCAGTCCGAGGAGGATGAGGAGGTGGTGGCTCCCCAGCAGGCTCAGGAGGTCAGGAGGAGTCCGAGGACCATTGTAACGTCGCCGCCATCCATGGAAAAACGACGAGCCAGGAACATAGCCAGGAATATGGCCTTGATGAAGGGTGTGATGGATGCTAAGGGCGCCCTGTTCCCCGTTGGTGACACAACACCGGCGGCAGCGTTGGCCTTGCTGCAAACCGTCTCGGACGAGCGCCTGAAGGACCACATCACCGCGCTGCAGGGAACAGGCAAAAAGGTGAGTCTGACGATGAAAGGGAGCTTGTTTACCCTTCAGCAACCAGCGACATTTGCGGGTTACGCAGCGCTTAGCAAGCAGTCCTTGGACGCGCTCAACACGCCACTAACAAATGAACTCAGGCGGCGTGTGAACAGCAACCCGGAGCTGCGAGCTCTCCTGCCAGTCGCCACGCCAAAGAGCACTGCAGCTGAACCCCGGAAATCCAACCGTAACGAGGGACCGCCGGCTGCCGGCAGCAACAAGCGCAAGAAGCAGGCCTGCCCGGCTGATGCTCGGCAGGTTATTGTGTCAGGAGCAACAATGGCCGAGCTCTTGCCGATTTCGCGGAAGGGCGCGTTTGATCGCGCCGTCAGTGGCGGTGTAGAGTGGTTGGTGGCTGCGGGCAAAGCGGAGAAGCTCACGCAGTCCGCTGTCAAAATACTGTCGGGCCGTATGAAGACACAGCTCTGGGAGACGACCACGTACGGCGAGGAGTACTCAGAGGAGCATGCCTCCGGGACGTGGAGTGGAGCAATCGGCAAGACTGTCCATCGCATCACGGTGGAGGAGTGGTCTGAGGTGCACGATTACTACTGCACGGCGGTGGCCAGTGACAATGGCGCCAACCTGCAAGTCAAGTTGCCCGCGGTGCTCCTCGACTTCGCCATTTTTCATGCGGAGTTCGACGCGCACGCATTCAACTCGGCGATCATCCCGAAATTCAGCGAGTGCCGGGTCCCGGATGTGCACATCTGCGAGAAGGGACTGCTTTGGAGGACATCGACCGGGGAAGAAATGTGCATGTCCAACCTGCCGAAGTTGCTCAGCATGCGCGACACGGTCCCGCCGGGTTTACAAGTGGATGGAAATGCGGAGCCACGACCAGCCGGTGAGTGGGGCACGCCTCCCGCAGGCAGCTCGCATGCATGGGTTGTGACATGCCGATGCCTGCAATGAGCAACATGAGGATGAATGTCGAATCTTGCGCCGTGTGCACGCAGGTGTATCTGGTGACGCGTAGCCTGGATTGCAACGCTGGCGATACCCCAAGCTGCTGGCTGACCAGTGTTCCTGAACCAGAAGCTTGAAAGCAGGCGCATACGACTTGTACCGCAGAGGAAACGCGCAACCGTACAAGCCTCTGGCATGAAAGCTTAGGATGTCAACCACGAACACCAGCTTCCGATTAATGCAGATTGTAGGCTATGCGAAGTGAAAGACCGTATGTGGCTAGAACAGACAATTTTGAACTGTATTGTATCTTTGGAATAAATCAGTTTGTGTTCTCCGACGGAAACACGCGGTCACTAAGCACGCGTCACGCTGCACACGCCATGCACCGAGCGACCGCCGCGTATCGATCGGGCGCTCACGCGAGCAGCAACGATGCATCTAACGAGGTGTCTGCCTTCATGATGCAGGTGCTGTCGGTGCCCCCCCTCAACGGATGTGCTGCGTGCAGGTCGGTGACACGGAAGGGGTGATTTGCGGCAGGTATGCGCGGTGATGGCCGAACTGGATGACGCCGTCATCCTGCGTAAACTGCAAAGCCTGGATATTGGGCAAAGCATGACACCCAAAGTGTCACGGTTTGGTGTGGACATCGGATGGATCCCAAGGAAGGCCGGCGGCCGCCTCACGAAGACGCAAAAGGACACAAAGCTCCGTCAGCTTGGTCAGCTTGCTGACAGATTGACAACTCTCGGGTGCATGATCGATAATAGGATGCGGATAACAAGCTTCCGGGGACCGCCTGTGGGCCCCAGAGAGCTAGCAGGTGAGGGGGCGAGCCCGGTGGACGGCGCGCGGGGGAAACGGCGAGCCGGGGGGGAAGCCGTCACGTGCCAAACAGCGCAGCTCCCAACCGCGTGGGATAACCGGCACGTGACCGACGCCCGGCTACTGGAGTTGGCGCAACGCGCTTACCGTGACATCAAGCGCCCAAGCATTCGCTCCCTCTTCACCCCCGACGACTTGTGCACGCTGGGCATACCTGATCAGGTAGGGCGCGCCGGAAAGGAGCACAAGGGAAGGATTGACGTGCTCATAGGCCGCATGCAATCTCTGGGAGTTCAGTTTGATCAAAGGCACCGGGTCATTGCCATCTCCGCTGGCCACCAGATGGAGGCGGCCCCAGTGTTTGCGGAAACAGCGGATGATGATTCTCAGCAGGCGAGGATACCCAACAAGAGAATGCGGTATACCCTGGGGGGAGGAGCCGGCGCAGATGGGAATGATACGAACCACGACCTGGCGGACGCACGGGCCGTGGGATATATGGGAATGTGCCATTGCGAGGAAGGGGGGTCGTCAGATGCCCCCACCCCAGCCGAAAATGCATACTGGGAGGAGGTGTTGGATTTGCCGGACATCCCGGAAGAAGACATCGTGGAGGAGACGGACGAAGGTGGTGATGCGGAGGCGGACCTCCTCTCCATCCCGGACTTTCTTTACGATGTACGCCCTGCTCGGACAGGACGTGGAAACATCATGTAGTGCGTATTGTAGTATGTACGTCATGCAACATGCGCAGGGGCATGCAGCGCACGCAGAATATGCACAGAAACTAAGCCAGGAGGGGACGGCCACTCGCAGGAACTAGCTGCAAAGGCGGGCATGGAAATCGAGGTGGAAGAGGCGTCCGCCTTGCTGCTGGCTCATCACGCAGAGGTGACGGTGTACGCGCCGGTGCCGGCGAAAGAGGTGACGGTGGACCCTCCGGAGGCAGGGAAAGCGGTGACGGTAAACGCGCCGAAGCCAGCGAAAGTGGAGACATTGGACGCGCCAGAGTCGGCCGAACTCAGTCCCAAAAAGATGGATCCGCTTCTAACGCATGGGCTGGCGAGCCCCCACGGAGTGACGCTGCAGGAAGCTGTGTGGTATTTTGTCTATTACCCACCACTAAGTTGGGTGCACCCAACCTAAGAACCCTTTTTCAAACGCCAATAACTCCTCGAATATCGGACTTATAGTGCCAAAGCAAGGCTAGGCCATGGCCTACTATGTTCCCTTTGAACAATGGATATGCATTATACCTCTGTGATCGCAATCTGCGGGGTATAATGGGACCGTATCAATAGGGTATGTGATGAAATATTCCGGATTTCTCTTAGGTTGGGTGCACAATACCTAAGAACGCGGGTAATATAAGGGACTCCCCGTGACACTCGAAGGTCCTTTGAAAATTCGGAGACCCATGTCGTCAAGTTCTCGAGTTGCTCTTTCTGCAGTGTCTTGTCAAAAGTTTCATCCGAGTTCATCTTGACCCTCAAAACCTCGGTTGAAGTAGCATGGGTAGGTAAAACCCCAAAATCACTTGGAAATTTTACAATTTTTCCTACCCCCTCGCATACTCCCCAAAATTGCTCACGGATAAGTTTGATTCGCTCAATAGTGTAGATGCGTGTGTAAAAGAGGACATCTTCCCCGTCATTTTGAGCTAATAAAAACCAGAATCCGGTACCGACAACTCCCAATAATCCCACCAAAGGGTAAGTTGGGTGCACCCAACCTAAATGGCTCTTAAGTTGGGCCCACCCAACCAGCGGGTAATAGACAATTTGCTGGACATGAAACGGCGGCAGCAGTGGACAGACGCGCACTTCAACACGTTCATGAAAATCTTGAAGATGCTGCTGGGTGGAGCAAACACCAATTTACCGGGGTCGCTCTGGCACATGCTACGCCTGATTGGTGCCGAGACCGTGTGGGACTACGCAGTGCATGTGTGTCCGAAGTATCACAGAACGTTTCCAGCAGAGACCAAGAAACCAGCGCAGGAGAAATGCGGGGTTCCCATCGCGTGGGATGCGGCGGGAGTGCCGGTCGGGTGGTGCGAGGAGGAGAGATACAGTGTGACACGTACGGCGCGGGGTGAGGTGTACCGCCCGCAGGAGTACTATTTCTACTTCCCGGTGAAACGGCTAGTCAGACGCTGGATGCGCATTGCGAAGTTTGCAAAGATGCGTGCTGATACGCAGGCGAGAGCGCCTACAAACGCATGCGTCATGACCAGCCCGCACGTGGCGCGGATCAACGAGCACAGCACGGTTGGGGGCCGGCTGCTGCAGGAAACAGAAAGCACGGATCCCATGAAACCTGGAATGGTTCGGGCTGGAATGGCTGTGGAATACGGTGAGGATGACGCACGGGCGAAGAAGCACGACAAACAGTGAGTCCAGCCGACACCCAGCACTCCTACTACAACCAAGCCCCCCCCCTCCCCTTGATGTATGTTGAATGAAATGGCTGACCTGAACAGCGCTATGGTGCAAACGATGCGTTGCACGTGAGGGTGGGGACACACCACCAGGCGTAATGGTGGGAATGTGGCGCGCACGGTGCAGGGGATGGTCCACGAGGTTCGGAGCGATGCGGAGCGCGGACCTGCACCCTCGGGTACACGCCGCCACAATCTGCAACTCGAACCGTTGCGATGTGCCTTGTTACTAGAATAAGGCTAACCAGTGTAACGCATGCAGGTGGTCCCCTGCTGCTGGTCTGCTTCTGCAGTGTAGGCGTATGCAAGGTGCACTGCGTCCCGCCTTGCGTGCCGTAGGTTGTACACCTGCTAGCGTGTCTGGCTGTGAAGGCTTCCCGGTGATTGAGGAAGGGAGGACTGACGGTGCATCCATGCGGGTGTTCGCAGGATCGGGTTAGGATGGAATTTACCGGGCTCGTAATTGTGGTTCCGGGCCCTAGGCAGCACCGGAAGAACAATGACGTGATCCAAGAGCGCCTCGTGAAGGAGCTCAAGGAGTTACGCGACGGGCACGCTGACGACAAAGGCACGCCGTTCCGAGTATACGATGGTTACTTTGGCAAGTGGCATGATAAGTTCAGTGTGTTTCTGGTGCTGTGCTACTGTGACACCGTTGCGCGGAACGATGTGGGAAGGTTCGCTCCGGTGGCTGCCAGACGCAACGATTACCTGAGCCTGTGGGAGGGCACCCCCGGACCAACTGGTGGGATGTATTGCCTAGGCTATGCCAAGCCTATCGCACAAAGCTATTTACCGGACGGGAGACGGTTCATGCCTGGGACCCGTCGGTGCTATTAACCCAGGAGGATCACGAGGAACTAGTCAAGCTAACCCAGGAGGGCGCTGATCCCATGCGGACCGGGCGCTACGGTAAGGGTCCCCTGGAGGCGCTGGAATATTTCACCGCCATGTCGGCATACGTGCTGCCTTTCATGCACTGTATGACCTTCGGTGTCGTGAAGAGTACTGTGAAGATGTTCCGCCACAAGGTGCCCAACTGCGATGACACGTGCTACTTCCACGCCGCGCAGCTACAGCAGCTACAGAAGAACGGCAAAGGGCTGTGTGCCCCGCACGACATGCACCGTGAGTACCAGGACGTGGTGCAATATGCAGGTAGGTGTGCTGGCAGGCATGATTGCAGGAAAGCTGTTCTTCCCATGCATGCGAGATCTACGTGAATTGTGTGCATAGGCCCGCCCGTTGTATGGGTTGACCATTGATTGAATGAACGGTGCATGCATGCTGATGTCGCCCGAAACGCTTGGTTTGTTTGCAGGGAACTACACTATGGAGGACTGGCTCAACTTCATTTTGATATTCAGCCCGCTGGTATTCATGGACGTCCTGTGGAGTCTCAACCGAGAGTTGGAGAGGGCTTGGTGGAAGCTGAGGGAGGCTGTGATATATTTCATCCGGCAGGTGTGCGCCGGCACAATCGAAGACCGCGCAGAGGCTCGCGCACAAGCGGAGCTGCGTATGAGGGAGTTCGCAGTCATTATTGAGAACGAGTGCCCTATGAACATGCTGACGCTGAATCTACGCCTAGCCGTGGTACACTTGTGCAAGCAAGAGGAGAAGGTAGGCGTTGTCAGCTCCAACATCGAGCTATGGGTGGAGCGCCTGTTGGGGGAGGCGAAGGGGGTGGTGCCGGAGCCGGTGGGGGGGAAGGCCATCGATTCATGCATCGGTAACGCCTACTGGCTGAAAGACCGTGTAGATGACATGGCCCACTTGTACCCCGGGATCCGGTTCCTTCCAGACTATGTCGCGCACTCGGTGAAAGAGGACGGCCCGGGTTTCCGCGATGACCCGGGGCTCGCGTGTCACTTCATGGATGTCGGTCATCACATCATCCGCGGTGGCGTGGCTGTATCCGCGCTAAGCGCCGATGCGGAAGGAAGGCTGCTGCCGGGCCTGGCGGCTTCCTTGCGTGCCATGCACGGTGAGCGATACGAGCTAGAACGGGACGCCTTGGACGTCCTATGTTTTCCACGAATGCGGCACGGCGACGAGGACTTCACGTCCACGATGTACACCAGGGCAGGAACCAGAATCTCCTACAACGTAGCCTTAGCATCCTCTGATGCCGATGCATTTGAATACGGCCGCGTGGAAGCTTACTATCTGATATGGGACCCGGCCACACATTGCGCGGTGTGCCGTCTAGCCATGGTGACGGCATACCCGACTATCAAAAACGCGCGCATGAACAGCCGTGCCGTCTTTGTCTTGAACGAGGATGCCAAACATACCCTGCTGATGCCGGCGTCACGCCTTGAGACCAAGTGTATCTGCCACCGCCCTCCGGGATTTAAAATCCCCCTCCACGCCATCTACCTTTGGCCAGGAATGAAATCTGCACGATGCTCAAGACCTTAGCAACGGCAAGCTAGAAACCAGCAGCATGCGTCCTTCCTTCCTCTCTCCTTATTGCTTCTAGTGTGACCTTACTTGCAAAGCCCAGGACGGGGCCGGCACTTGCCAAGCCACATACTTACCTACCTAGCATATCTGGTAACAGTTATGTAACATTCCGTGCCTGATTGCCACGTGCACTAATCTTGCACACGTGTCCGTATCACAGTGCATCCTGCCTGCCACGTGTCCAACCGTGGTCATACCGTGGTAAACTTACCGGTAATATGTGGTAATTTTACCATTGGGGATCAATTTACCGGTCATATGTGGTAATTTTACCATTGGGGGTCAATTTACCGGTCGTAGGGGGGTACCATGGTAAATTATATACAGCAATGGTAAACAATAATATATAATTACCGCGCTATAAGTAAATGTGGTAAAATCGTGGTAACAAAACCGCCAACTGCCAATAGGAAATTACCCACGGGATTTATATCGCCACTATTAGTATAATGGTGGTAAAACACCAATTTACCATATTTTACCACCAGTTTACCACATTTTACCACCGGTTTACCGCGTTTATTTCTCAGTGTGAACGCGCGCCCTGAGCCCTGACCGGGGCGGAAAGCGTTCATTAGCTAATGAACGCCTTCCGCCTCGAAACGCGCGCCCTGAGCCCTGACCGGGGAGGAAAGCGTTCATTAGCTAATGAACGCCTTCCGCCTCGAAACGCGCGCCCTGAGCCCTGACCGGGGCGGAAGGCGTTCATTAGCTAATGAACAGTTTTGTCTTGTCCCAGGCTGCCAGGAGAACGGATGTGCAGCGTGCTGCCGAACGCGCCCTTCAAGGACCTAGTGGCTCCAGAGCGTTTACTGGAGCGGGCGCTAATGTGGATATGTCTCAAGTGGCCACCCCATCTGAGGCAAGGAAGGCAGCCGAGGTGGCTGCACATGGGTGGCACGCTAAGCTGACAGTGGAGCATGCAGCAAAGATGGATTATGAGGAGAAAGCAAAGCTGTGCAGGCAAATCGAGATGGAGCACCGGTGGCCGAATCCGATGGATTTCGACGAGGCGGCGGAGCAAGGGAGTGTGTTTCGTCTCCCCATTGAATGCCTGTACCACGCGACGGGGTACGAGGCCTGCCGGGATCAAGAGAGGGGCTGGGTGAACGAGATCAAGTCCAGCAGGAAGGAGAACCCGTGGGCCCCTTTCAATGCGGGTCTTGTTGCGATCGACGATGTCAAAACCCGTGCCGAATTCTCCCTGAAAAAAGCTCTGAGGGGAGAATACAGAGGCAAGGTTTTTGGGCACCAGCACTGTTATCAAGCCACCGACGAGTATCACGAGGAAATCCCGTTGGAGATAGCCTTCGCGTTCTTCGAGAGCAAGATCTACATCGGTCTCACGCCTGACATGATTCGGTTCTTAGGCGAGATGCAGAACCAAATCGACCAGAAGACGAAAGGCAAAGACAACACTCAGTTCATGCAAGGGCTTCGTTCGACCCTTTTCGAAAAGCATGGGGTCGTGTACAAGGTTTACCGAGAAGCGTTGATCTCCGAGTTCGTCGCCAGCGTCCCCGAGGACACCGAACGGGGTACCTCTTATCAACCTGGGTATTACGAGGTCGGAGGGCTGGTGCAAAAAATGGCGGAGTTCGAATCAGAGCATGGATTTTCAGTCCCGGATCCCGAGAAATATCCCAAGGGATTCCAGTACCTCGAGGATGTGGAGACGTCTGAGCGCGAGGGAGACCCTGAGACCCTCCCTGAGGTAGAGGTGACGGTGAAGACGCTGGACGATGACATCAACGCTCACCTCGATCGGGTCACAAGTTGGTACCCCGTAATGTCTCACTTGAACCAGTCGATGGAGACGCATGTGAAGGAAGTAGCGATGTCCAAGCATTCTGTGTTCGGCGGCACGCAAATCAACCACTACTTCATGCACTGGACAACTGCCAATTTCCGGCCGCAGACGTGGGACCTCTGCGTTAGCATCATGGAGGCTTACAGAAGGTTTGACCTGAAGGGCATGAAAAACCCTTTGGCTTCGAAGACCAAAAAGCGCAAGGCCTCATCTTCGCCCGCTAAGGGACCCGCCAAGAAAGCTGGCAAAAAGGGCACCTCCAACCGACAGGTAAATTACTTTTTACTTCTGCTTCAAACAGTGTTTACCCCCCCAAAGCATCCTTTTCTATATTTTAAGACATGCTAAAAATGGTTTTTTTACTTACAGATGGAAGACGAGGTGCAACGAGGAGGCGGGGACCACGGAGCGGGCTCGTCTAAAGGGGCATGCATTTTGGTGGAAGAAGCTCAGTTTCTCCACAATGCCAAATCCATGGGTATGACGTTCTGGATTAACTTGGGCGGCTTGGCGGGGGAGGCGGAGTTCGACAAGGTGGACACGTATCTGCGCCAGGTTATCAACAAGGAGTTGTCAGTAAAAGAGGGGGGCCTGATGATAAGCCAGTTCAAGAAGGAACGCATGGTGCAGAAGCACTTGGTGTCCGCGGCGGGATTGCAAACCTGGGTCGCATTCAAGGCCGAGTTCACCCCCTACTGGAGCTCCCAAGAGAAAATCGAGTCGTTGATCGGCTGCTTACCTTCAACTCAGGGGGGAGCGCGCCGGGGGGGTCTGGGGAAGTTCCGCACGCGATCTTGAATTACGTCGAGAACGCGCGGGCGAATCTCAAAGAAGCGCAGGCGCCACGCGCGGCGCACATCCAAGGCTTGCAACAGATCGAGGTGAAAGTCGACATCAAACTCTATCGGGAGGCGCGGACCGAGGGGCCGGAGCCTAAGGTTCCAGGAGAGGCAGGCCTTGAGGACGACGAGCCCACACATGAGACGAACGTGCCGATGTTCCCTCGTTGGAAGATCGTCAAGGGCAGCATGAACGATATGAAGGACGTCCCGAGGCTGCCCTTCACGGGGACGATCATCGACTGCAATTACGCCCTTGACAAGGAGAAGACTCCCGACGCGATGACCAAGGAGGAGGTGCAACCGTTCCTGGAGTCTTTCAACGCCAAGACCACCGCCCCGGCATGGACAGTCGCTATCTTTTGCGGTTTCGTCCAACAAAACGATTTCCTGGAGGTGATTGACAATTACTGCTCCGGCCGCGCGGAGCGGTTCTTCTGGCACAAGCAGAACGTGGACATGAACCCCAACAAGACCGTGCGCTACAATGACGTTGAATGTGGCGTCCTGGGGTACCATGTAAAGAGCGATGCCCAGGGGGAGTCTTCTAAAAAGCCGGAGTGGATGTTCAACTTTGATTTTGGAGAAGGTGAACGTGTGAGCCGCGCGTCACTTTTGCGCGGCTTCCCGGTTGTGCACCAGATGTTCAAACGCGACAGCAAAGTCGTGAATAACCATCAGAAACCCCAAGCTCTGTTGATGGAGCTGATCCAGTGTCACATGCTCGGTGACAATCCGGGCAAGAAGGATGAGAACGGCCATCCACTCAACTGGATTCTCGACGCTTGCTGCGGCGTCGGCTCGACGTCCATGGCCGCCATGAGGTGTGGTATGAACGCGATCGGCTTCGACCACGACCAGTACATGGTCAGCTCTGCGCAGCAACGGCTGATCAATTTCGACGCCGAGCCCGATCAGCATGCCGAGTTGAAGCCCAAATCGAAGTGCGAACCGACGGCGAAGGGGAAGGAAGCAGCCACTGCCGAATCTGAGGAAGAAGACTTAGATGAAGATGAGGAAGATGAGAATGATGAATAAAATAGTAGGATTTGTCGACCGCCCTGACTGATAGTATCAGTCATGCCTCGACGGTATAGGGTGAAAAGTACTCTGCTCGTAAACATTTGAATAAATAATGATACATGTATGCATATTTCGGTGTTTTCATTGTACGCATACTGCACTTTTCTAGCTTGTTGCCTTTATGTATCCCTATTTCGCGCATAAATATCACTAAACCCTGTTTTTTTTGAAATATATATAAATCCAAAAATGACATATGATAATGTCATTTTCATCGAATAGCGTGTTCCTCCTATCGTGCGTACTGGAGAAGCGGCCAGCGTTCGAGACCTGCATCAGCAGATATCAGGAGGCCAGTTTCTCAAAGCGCTGCAAGCGGAATATGGACGACCTGGCCCCCTACAGACTTTAAGGAAAGAAATCCAAGAAGCTCCGCATCAACGCACTCGTGACTTCTGCGTAGTGGGAGATGTGTTGTGGAGGGTGAGCGCTGGACGCAATCAGTTGGTACTGGGAGAAGATTCACCACTCCGCGAGGTAGTGCTGCAAGAGGCGCATGCATCTGTTTCAGCTGGACACGCGGGCAGGGACAAAACTCTGGAACGAGTACTGCGACGCTTCTGGTGGAAAGGGGCAGCGGAAGATGTGGGACGCTGGGTTTCATCTTGCACTATCTGTCAAGCGGTGCGACCGAGAAATTCCTACCCGGATGGATTGCTGAACCCACACACTATTCCTACGCGACTATGGCAAGTGGTCAGTGTGGACTTTGTCACTGGACTGCCAGTCACGGCGCGGAATCGCGATGCCTTTGCTACTTTCACGTGTAAGCTCAGCAAAATGGTTCACATCATCCCGTTGAACTTCCAGGACAGCTCCGCTGAGGTTATAGCTCGAATCTACTTCGACCACATCTGGAAACTACATGGCACCCCTATGAAGATTGTCTCTGACCGCGACCCTCGTTTTCAGGATGCTATGTGGAAGGAATTGATGAGACTTATGGGAACCAAAGTGGCCTCCACCACGCCTTACAACCCTCGTTCGGACGGACAAGCTGAACATACCAACCGCGTGGTAGAAGACATGCTAAGGTCCTTCGTAGGCAACAATCCAGAGGACTGGGATTTGTGGTGTGCTAACGTAGAGTTCGCCATAAACGATACGCGGAGCGATGTAACCGGCTTTACCCCGTTTGAGTTGGTCTTGGGGCACTCGCCTATGTCGCAACTGGACTTGTTCCTGCAAGCGGCGGCTGGACAACACTCCAAGCGTAAGGGTGGAGAAGGTACGGCACACGAGATGGCTAGTAAATTCGCGGCTCAACTAGAGGACGCCCGCACTAAGCTAGAACTGGCACAGCAACGCCGGCGACATCAGTTTGACCAGCGTCACACCGCCAAATCCTTTCAGTTGGGAGACTTGGTCTGGGTAGATGCCAAGCATCTCACGGAAAATATCATGAACCACGAATCCTTCAGGAAGCTGGGACCTCGCTGGCACGGGCCCTTACCCATCACCGAGAGGTTCTTCAGTGACCAGCAGCGAGAGCTGCCCGAAATTGACAGAGGTGCTCCGGTGGCTTATCGGCTCAAGTTACCCCCTAAATGGCGTATCCACGATGTTTTTGCGCAGCATCGCCTCAAGGAATACCGCACCGCGGATGAAGCTTTTGCGCTGCGTCGGCAAATACCTACTCCTGCCAAGGTTCTCGTGGATGGACAATCCCAGACCCATGTGTCTAAGATTCTGGCTCGAAGAGTGAAACCTATGAAAGGAGGCAAGGAAGTAGAAGAATTTCTGGTTCGCTGGACTGGGTACTCTAATGCTCATGACTCCTGGAAGACCCGTGAGTCGTTGAACTACGGGGGTGAACTCGAACAGCTCACGGAGTTCGAACAACTGAGACTATCACGAGAAGGACAAGCCCGTGAAAAAGCCTTACAGGAGGTCAGAATGCAGCGGAAGCAAAGGCGGGAACGCGCCAGAGCTCTAACTTTCCTGGACACCTCTGATGAAGGAAAACTCACTTCTCTGGACAACTGCCTACCTTGGGAACAATACTGTCGCTCCTCTGACGCCTTTGTGACGCATCTAGCTCTTCTGGACTCCGTGGTCTCGACACGCGAGTTGCGACTACTAGTACTTTTCAGTGGTACAGGAAGTGTGGAGAGAAGTTTCCTGTCATGTTATCCGAAGAGCACTGTGGTCACCGTCGATCATGATCCTCGCTGGCAACCTACCTACGCTGAGAAGGTTCAGGACTGGGACTTCAAGCGTTGCGTTACGCACCTGGTTACTTTGACGTCATCTGGGCTAGTCCACCGTGCACCGAATACAGTCAGGCTAAGACCACTGGGGTGCGACAACTGCGACAGGCTGATGCCTGTGTATGCCGAACGCTCCAAATTTTTGACTTTCTCAAACCCAAGCATTGGTTTATGGAAAATCCGATGGGCAGGTTTCCCTTTGCGCTGCGATTTCGACCCGTAGTTCGCCGGTTACCTACCCCGTTGTATTGCTCTTACTGTATGTATGGCACTGGCTACCGCAAGCCTACTTGCATCTGGACGCAGTCGCCTCCTCCAGTGGACCTACGGTACTGTACGATGGATACTCCTTGTCTTCACCAACAGACTCTGGGATCACATCCGGAAACTGCTCAACTGGGACCTCATCCGGGGCAACAAGGAGCGGGAGTCTCCACTGCTGTATACTCTCTGCCCTCTGGATTGCTTCGTCAACTCTTCGAGCACCTGTTCGATCAGAAAAGCATATCACGCATCCATACGCATGGCTGATCTGTGTCTGGATCTTAGCTGCTGTACAAATGACTCTGAGTTATCATCTCTTTGTACTAACAAGCTAAGAGGGGAGGAGTTGTGCCAGGGAACAATAGCCCTGCCAATCCATTCGATTGGCATATTGTATTTATGCGTACTGGGGCAGTGAAATGGCAATGGGCTCGGAAGGGGACTCCCGAGCCATTGACTTCGTGCTATGGGGAGCGAAAGCCTGGACTTGATTATAGCTGGCAGCATATTATCGTCCACCCTTCTGGTGCGCTACGCCGCTGGGAGCGTAATAGGGGCGGCGGCTGGTTTCTGGAAGACGCCACTCAATTGAAGGCGCCGGTAGCGCCATTCTCATTACCGATCAGCAGCGTTGGGCACTGGAATCCGACGATTGTGATTGACGATGACGAATATCGTGGAATTCCATACACGGGGCGTAAGCCTGTACACTGCTACACTCAGCGCCTACGGACAGTGACGATTCGGGTACAGGCGCTGTGTCCTGGAGTAAGGAGAAGTTACCAGATTCTGATGACAATGATGACGCGGGTGTCACTGACAGTAAGGAGAAGCTACCAGGTTCGGATGACAACGATGACGCGGGTGTCACATATGACATGGACACTGCCAGTCCGAAATGGGAGCCAGCCTCGCCCGAATATGATGATACTGAGGATGACGTCAGCGAGTTCGATGACTTGGTAGCTGACGATGCTGAAGAACAAGCTGAAGCTCGAAGGTTGAAGAGACTGGGACTGCAATTGATCATGGATGATAAGGGTGAAATTATCTGGGTACCAAAGGGCACCTCCCCGACCTCACCTGTTCAGCCAGAGGATCAGCCTATCACCGAGCAGAAGTCTGAGGCCATATCTGAGGATGCCCCAGCCTCTGTGGTGGAGACTGTTCATGTACCACTGAAGAAACCATCTGGGTCAGATACTGGATTGACTTCAATGGGTGAGAATAAGGCTGGGGTATCTGAAGAGACGAAGAGGCAACCTAGGAAATATCCGAGATGTTGGACACATGAGTATATAACTCAATTGAAATGCACCATAAGCAGTGACAGTGATGACGAAGAAGTGCTTGACGTGGCTCCTCGGAGGAAGAAGGCAAAGATCAGCAAGGGACAATGAAATCAACTGTCTTGATTAGAATTGTCCAAATGTAGATTCTCTGATTAGGATTTGTATAGGTGGCAGATGATGATATGCCAGCCGACATGGGACAGATCGATTAGAGATATGAACTGCGCGCCTTGAAAGTATAAGACCTGAATTTTGCCCATTTGGAGGCTGTGCTAACTTGAAGTAACTATTTGGAGGAGCTGTTGCTCAACCTGTTAAATTACTGGTCAATCTTTCCTGCCATAAAGATATTGCAATTGCGTGAATTGTAGCCTTGTTCAATGGATACGTGTATTTTCAAACGCGTCAGCACCCTTAAAACTGACGCCCTTTAGTTCTTCTAATGTTGCGAGGCAATCTTTGGCTCCTTTAACTCACTCTTGGAACGACACTTCGCGTACTCCTTGGACCCATCTGACCCCCATTGCACTTGTGGGTGTGGGCGCTTTCTTCACGCCCATCGCGCTTTGCGATGACAACGACAAATCCACGCCTCCTGTATCCGAAGATGCTGAAAAGGACAGTTCAGGAGAGGGCATTGATACCGCCTTCTCAAAGGCAAAACCTGAGTTCAAGAGCCACCCGGAATTTGTTTCGTTTATGGCGAAGGAGATGGCAGACAAGACTCCCTTTCAACAAGCGCACGCTCTTCTCTTTTAGTGATGACTAATATGCCAGATGCAAGGAGGCATGCACAGGC
>LGRX02026996.1:0-129024 GCA_001247695.2 Cymbomonas tetramitiformis
TTGCTCCTTGCTTTTGACACCGTCAGAAGCATTTTTGCGCGACCTGCAAAGAGTGACATCCCCTCACAATTCAGTGGGACGTGTTACTGACTTGAAAGCATCTGGGACGTGCTCAATTACAGGGGAGATCTGAAGTCATTCATCAGGATGATGTGCACTCTTTGCACGGAACTCAGCGAGAACAATGGTTCAAAGACGCTCACATGTTCAACGGATATCAAGCTCTTCTCCATGAATTGCGTCAGTCGGTGCAGGAACCAGCACAACTGTCTTCCTTGCCTTCAGGTCGGAACTTTGCGAACTACCCGCTTTCGCTGCACCTGCTAGAAAGCCAACTCGAGAACATGTGCTCATCACCGAGGCCTCGCCCGACCCTTCTGCAAAGAGCCCGCACTGGCGAAGGAAAGCCATCACTGTGCTTCTCAGATAATGTTCATTGGCGCGTCATCTTCGTGGAGTCGGAGCACAAGTGCGTCTATATTTTTTATCCGTATGGCGTTGGGTTCCTCACTCGTGTATTGGACAAACTCAAGACTGCCTTCAACACAACTGAAGATTGGAAGATTGTGGACCTCAACAGCAAACTCCAATCGGATGCAATGAGTTGTGGAGCATGGTGTATACTTATGCAACAATTGTGGCTCCGATTCACTATCACGTTACAGACTCTTGACTTCAAGACCTATGCGCTACACGAGTTGGAGGCCCTAGGTGTTCGCGATTTGACTGCGCATCCCAACTACCGGGAAGAAAATGCATCGCGCATCACCGACTTCAAGCATACTTTGCACACAAAGGTCATCAAGCTGCTCGACAATCTTGAATCCGAAGTCCGAGTCATGCGCTCACATGCTCGTGAGGAGTGCTTGCGTGGGGCTTTTGAGGACGTGATCGACCTGTCCGAGGAAGAAGACGATTCCTTTGTGTCCAAGCCCTTTGGTGTCCCAGATGATGTACCTCAGGGGAATACAGATACCACCTGCCGTGCAGGTTCACACAAACCCTCTACCCTCAATGAACTTTGCACAAATCTTTGTTGAAAATTGGCTTAAAGCCTGCCTCTATGTGAAGTGCCCTATGCATGCCATCAAGATGTCCGCACCATCTAGAGCCCTCAAAGCTGATTTCCCATAAAAACATGCAGGTGATGATGTTGGGATTGCACCCAGCAACCAAGGATCCCGGGAAACCAATTTGGAAAAAGCTGCGACAAGCAGTGGAGAGGCCAACAGCTCAGCAAGTATGGACATTGACCCCGATGCTTCATATGATGCCATGGCAGGGCAGCCAGAAACATCGGAGGCTACTCCTGACTCATCTTCACCTCTGGAAGCTGAGCAACTCGGAGGGAAGAGGGTGGAGGTGCACGGGGTCGTTGGGCGTGGCTTGGAATACAATGGGAAGAAGGGGAAATGCGTACGATGGGATGATGATTGCAAACGATTCACAGTCAAGATTGATGGGGATCTGCTGCCTTCCTACTTCTCTGACACCAGAGTGCGTGTTGCCTCCGAGACCTCTGGAGCACCCAATGAAGATGATATCGAACTCGAGCGTATCGGAGCAATGCTCAGAGAGGAGCACCTTCGTAAGGACAAGGAAGAGTTGGAGGAGCTGAGACGCCGTTTTGAAGATGGTGAGTACCATTTTTCAATGCAATCAATGACCATCCATACAGACATAGAGCAAAGTGCGCTCATCATCCTATACTTTCCCTTCTATGACCGTTGTCACCCCAGACTGTTCCCTTAGTCTGGGATGACAATAGAAGTCTAAGACCTATTGACTTACCACAATTTGCCATATGCATATTCTGTCCCCCATGTGCTACATTGAGTCACATCCTTTAGAACAATGTAATGTGCGGTCATTCATTCAATGCATCCTAACATTGATTATTGCACTGGTATGTGTAGGCGGAGATGATGATTACTGCGATGAGACTGAGGGATCACTAATGAGGCGCATCAAAGAGCTGGAGAAGCAGATCAGTATTGCCACGGCCCCAAAGGTGTATGCAGCGCGTCATTTCGACGAAACCATGATCGAGGACTTTTATGAGCAGGAAGTACACAAGGACATCAAGGACATACGACGGAATGCTATGCGCAGAGTGTATTACTAACGACGATCGCTCTTAATTGGAAGATGCGCTCTAAATTGGAAGATTTTTTGAAGGTCATTATTGTTTTGATGTTTTTTACATTATTTTAAACATATCATGCCCAAAAAATAGGGTGGTTATAATTTTGGAAGTTTTTCTCATCGTATGAGGCGGGGTTTTCAGAATTCTTACGCGTGACTCTTAGGCATATTGAGGAGTGTTCCAAAAATCCACATATGGTATTAGATCGAGATTAAAGGTTATAAAATGGAAGTAAAAAGGGAAAAATATGTACCTGTTTATCGTATGTTTGATATTTTCATCGATTTCAGCACAATTTTGCCAAAACCCCCCTCAAACCCTATGCTTTATCACACGCGTATTCACAAAGGGCGTGTAACATATGTAAAGGTTCTTGCTAATGGACCCGTCACGTGCTATGTTATAATGTAGTTTGCCATAAAACATATTTGAACAAATAAAATATCAAGCACTTGCATCTCCGTGCAGATTTCTGGAGCAAATGGCCCTCTAGCGGGGGAAACCCTGAGTGGTAACACCAATTTAGGGTGTAAGCACAACCACATGTGTACATGCATGCACATACGAACTCTTGACTGCACTTATTTACTCTTCAGAGTTCTCCAGCAGTGCTTTTAAAAGCTCAGCTTTCTCCTCACAACCTGGAATTCCGCCTTGAACACCAGATTTTGCGGACTCATCCCAGCATGTCAACACCTCGTTCACGTCAAATGTAGACTTCATGCGAAGGGTGCGGGCACCCCGTACGAAAGCTCCAGCCTCACAGAGTTGTTCTACCGTCTCGAACGTTCTCCGTGACTGTGCTGGCAACCAGAACTGCCAGGGTATCTCCTTCCGTGAGGCATGCTGCCCCACCACCTCCACGAAATGGAGTGGGAGTGACTTACCGCCGTCCGGGAGCATAACGTTGAACCAACACTTGTCGCTGGCTTCCCCGCCTGCAACGGTCACGGCATAGCTGCCCACAGTCATGTCCTCGAACCAGTAGTCGGCTGCCAAGTGTTCCTTCTGCGATGCCAAACGCATCCCACGGTCATATAGACTCTCGTCAACACCGGAGGAGTGCTCATCGTCGCCACCATCCGTGCCCTCACTGCTGCTGGGCTGTTTCTGCTGTTTTGGCTGCTTTCCAGGCTTCTTCTTGCGCGCTGCAACCTGCCGACTCCGACTGCGAGTGGCAAGATTCATCTCCATATCAGTATCATCGCTGTCGCCTTCGGAGGCGGGTGAAGTTCTGCGCGCCCTGTTTTGCCTTTGTGCGCCTGAAAACCTCTTGCGAGCAGCAGGTGGATCTCCTCTCCGACTCCTCTTTCCATTTGCTTCACGCACACCTGCCTCTGCACGAACTGCGGGAGCTTCTTCACCAGCTTCTTCTGCCTCTGCACGAACTGCGGGAGCTTCTTCACCAGCATCTTCTGCCTTCAAAAGCTGGATCAGGCGTTCCAACTTCTTGGTCTTGGTCGTAAGACCCCGCAGTTCAGCATTCCGCTCAGATAACACTCGGTGTAAGTGTTTATCCTCGTACCTGCGTAAGCGAACCCTAGTTTCAAACTTCTCTATACACTTCGTATTATCTTCGCATACTCTTACACCGCAATGACGGACTCTCACGACGACGAGACTAGAATCCTGAGGGAAGTTTTTCCCTGGATGAGAGAGGGTTTTCTTAGCGAAAATCAAGAACAAGGAACGACCTCTTCTACCGTCGTTCCGAACACACCAGGAACAACGGACTCGGACGACGAGGTTACAATCTTGCGGCAGGTTTCTCCTTGGTTGCAAAGCTCCACAACAGCGACACCTGAAGACGAAGCGACGACTTCTTCTACCGGGAATCAAAGGACTCCCGCAACACAGGAGCAAGCCGCCACCACCACCACCTCGGAAAGAGAGGAAGGAAACAAGTGCGTCGTCTGCTTAGAAATAGTTTTCCCTGCGGAAACGTGGGTTTCAGGGTTAGGATGTGACTGCAAAAACGTGCTGTATCATCACCCTTGTTCCCAGGCCTACTTGGCAAGTTGCACGGATATTGCAAAATGCCCTTGTTGTAGGAAGATCTGGAGCTAGAACAAGAAACCTACCTGACTTTGCTTAGACACTTGAAGGACAATAATGACAAAATAAATATAAATAAGGTATAAATGAGATCGCACTAGGCTGGTAAACGGTCGTCTTACCTTCTGGAAATCAGCTCAGTACAATACTTGGCCTCGCGCATAAAAGCCACAACCTCGTTGATGTCAATATTTTTCAGGACTTCTTTCTCCACCACTTGTTTCTTATGTGTCACGCCGTCGAAACATACATTGAACTGCTCCGCCTTAGCATACCGCGTCTTCAAGAGCCCATCGCATTTGACTGTAGATGCGCGGGTATGCGCACGTGTCAGCAGCAGTGGAAGGTCCCACTTCGGAGGTAATCGCTCGGGATGCCGCTCTCGCACGGCCTCCACCTTCAAAGGCAAGGGGAAGGTTGCTTTCAATTCCTCGTGTCGTTGTTGGCTCACCAGATCTGGCGTTGCGGCTCGGAGTCCCACTAGACAGCTCCGCGTTGTTTGCTCCATGTCCAATACCTTGTTTCCCTTCCCCTTGCGCTTCCATTCCGGGTTGTCCATATAGCCCGGGGCGGAGTCGCCGTCGGGATAACTGGTACAAATAATCAGCCCAAGGTTCGGGTCCTCGTCCACGCCACTTGGTAGCCATTCCTTGAACCTGTCACCAAACTTGTACTTCGCTCTGACGAGCTTGTCCGGAGCGACGTAAAAGCACCAAGTATGCACCTTGCGGTCTCGTCCAGCGTGGCCACCAAACTCTTCGTTCAAGTGCGGGTCGATCCACGATTTGAAGTCCAAGTTGCAGCCGACGAAGTACGTGTGCTTGTTGATGGTTGTTATCGTCCAGGCAAAGAGAAAGGCAATCCATTGTTCCAAAGATATGAACCAGTGGCCTTTTTTCTCCGCGGTCTTACCCCACAACAGCATCTTCAGCAACCCGAAAAAGCCATCGACGTCGTTGTGGGAGTGGCCTACGGGCAGACGGTGTAGGTAGATCTCTTTGTACAGCCCGTGGTGAACCAGGAGGCAGAAGAAGGCGAAAACATGCCGGTTCCAGTTTTCCGACCCTCCGTCCATTTGCACGTGGCATGTTTGCCGAAAGTGCCGCTCCGTGTTCTCCACCACATACCGTAGCAGAATATCGAGCGTCGTGAGGCACATGTTCACGTCTTTGCCAGGAACCCATGGCATAAGTAAACACGTGCACAACACCGTGCCGTGCATCACGATTGCTTGCAGATGAAGGTGGAAGAAACTTCCAGCTTTGTCGCTCATCGCCTTGACCTTCACGGGGAAGTGCGGACAAACGGTGTTGTTGTTTGCCGCCCCGTCGAAACAATACGAGTCACTGATGCCGAACTGGTTGGCACTATCAGCACGGGTGTTATTGTACTGAGCTCTCTCATTTCGATAATCACTCCGGTGCGCGTCGTTAAGCGTCTTCCAGTCCTCCAGGTCCTCCAAGTCCTTTACAGCACGGCGCTGCTTCGTCAAGATTTTGCATGTCGTGCACTTACCTGCACAATCCTTCCGCTTGCGCATGGTAATATGCTTCGCGCGGAGGTACTCGCGCAGATACTTGCGAAACTGCGTGATTTTAACCTGATAAACGCCGCGACGCATAAGCTTGTATGCGGCATAACAATCGGCTGGTCGGATCGGATTCATTTGGAGTTTGCTGTTTTGAGGTTGTGGCTCCGCCAACGGCAACAGCTCGTGAGCAGCGTACTCCAAGAAATAAGTCCAGTTCAGGTTCGTCGGGTCGTTGTACAGCGTCAAATTCCTCTTCCTTGTGCTCTCCAGCATGCCGCCCCCACACACGTGCGCGTGCCACTTGAACCATGTGCTTTCGGGAATAAAGTGCAGTCGTCGAAACGCATCCTTGCAGACTTTCTTGCCCAGGAACGTCAGCGAGTCGAACATCTCTATTTCAAGCTTCTGCGATCCGGGCTTGAACCTACGCGCACGAGTAAGCTCCGCGATGATGTTCTCCTTGAACTGGCGACCGTTTAGCGTAGACTTCTCACGTAAGTACGCCTGCACGGGACGATACTCGAATTGGGACAGACAGCGCCTCCCACACCTGCATTCGTTGGCGGGGTCCATCAGATCCCCGATCTTTGTCACGCTTTCCGCAGTATTGTTGGGCCCATATCCCGACGTTTTGGATTCTGCTTCCGGTTCCGAACGCTTCGCCTTTCTTGGGTTGATGGTTTTCGTCTTGCACATAAAGTCTTCCACCGTTTCATAGTAATAATCTTCTGAACCAGAAGAATTAGACGAAGCGCTAAGCTCAGAATCGCCTTCAGAGCACGACGAGCATAACATATTTCCTTCCTTCCCGCTTTAGCGACTTGGCGCTTTCTCAAATGTTTAAGCTTCAAAGTTTCAAAACTAATGACCGGCGCGACGTTCCAGGCGTTCGAGCGTTTGATTGCCTTTCAATCGTCACATATAGTCAGATCGCACTAGTCACATCACTAGTGCGATCTGATTTCGCACTAGTCGCGCGACTAGTACGGACTAGTGGCGTGAGTAGTGCGTTAATAGTGTGGTACTAGCGCGGTACTCGCGATATGCTATCTTTAAGAATTGATTTTCACTATCGCAAGTATACTTTTCTGTGGACACAACTTTTTATCTTCTTTCTTCTCACTTACCATACTCCTACGTAATCATGTCTGACGAAAAACTCTTTGGTGAAGGCTTCAAAGCGCAATCGGTGGAAGACCTTGACAACAGCGGCATACAAGAGGTCCGAAACTGCGCCAAGATCCTTAAACGCTTGTTGACGGACGAGCAGCTGGAAACGATTTTCCCCATTTCGGGAACAAAAGTCAACTGTCCGGAACGGGGTCGGAGGTGTTGCTCACTCCCGATATCATTGAGAACTGTTTTGAACACTACACGCCGGACGACGCGGCGTGTTACCGCAACCTGGCGTCGTGGCAATTTTTGAAATCGGTGACGCAAACCCAGTTCGTGGATAAGCTGGAGGAGGCGGAGAAACGAGGCACAAAACCAGGATTGTATGATATTTTCACAATGGTGAACGCGGCGGAGAAGAAGGAGGAGGCGAAGAAGGAGGGCGATGGGGAGGAGGAGGACGCGTCGGAGTTCGAGTCGGAGGAGGAGGCGAAGAAGGAGGGCGATGGGGAGGAGGAGGACGATGAGGAGGACGACCAAGAGGACGAAATTGAGATCCACTGCGCACAGCCCGCCGCAGAGGACCCAGAGAAGAAGTACACGACCTTCGCAACTAACAACGGTTTTGAGGTGATCTACAAGGTGGACGAGGAAGGGGTCCAGCAGCCCGCTGGACTCGAGAAATCGGACGAGGACAACGACCGGTTGGTTCTCTGGAACTACGCAGAGAACTTGCTGCAGAAGGCGGTGCTCACATTGGTGCGAGTGCATCAGTATTTCCCGCATTGTGATAAGCATCTGGTGCACGTCAATAAAGAGTTCCAAGTCCCCAAGCAACCGGCGGAAGAGACCGTCGACTTTGATCGAGTTGCAGATTGTGGCGGCGTGTACCCGAGGGTGCAGGTCCGCGCTCCGCATCGCTCCGAACCTCGTGGACCATCCCCTGCACCGTGCGCGCCACATTCCCACCATTACTACGCCCGGTGGTGTGTCCCCACCCTCACGTGCAACGCATCGTTTGCACCATAGCGCTGTTCAGGTCAGCCATTTCATTCAACATACATCAAGGGGAGGGGGGGGGCTTGGTTGTAGTAGGAGTGCTGGGTGTCGGCTGGACTCACTGTTTGTCGTGCTTCTTCGCCCGTGCGTCATCCTCACCGTATTCCACAGCCATTCCAGCCCGAACCATTCCAGGTTTCATGGGATCCGTGCTTTCTGTTTCCTGCAGCAGCCGGCCCCCAACCGTGCTGTGCTCGTTGATCCGCGCCACGTGCGGGCTGGTCATGACGTATGCGTTTGTAGGCGCTCTCGCCTGCGTATCAGCACGCATCTTTGCAAACTTCGCATTGCGCATCCAGCGTCTGACTAGCCGTTTCACCGGGAAGTAGAAATAGTACTCCTGCGGGCGGTACACCTCACCCCGCGCCGTACGTGTCACACTGTATCTCTCCTCCTCGCACCACCCGACCGGCACTCCCGCCGCATCCCACGCGATGGGAACCCCGCATTTCTCCTGCGCTGATTTCTTGGTCTCTGCTGGAAACGTTCTGTGATACTTCGGACACACATGCACTGCGTAGTCCCACACGGTCTCGGCACCAATCAGGCGTAGCATGTGCCAGAGCGACCCCGGTAAATTGGTGTTTGCTCCACCCAGCAGCATCTTCAAGATTTTCATGAACGTGTTGAAGTGCGCGTCTGTCCACTGCTGCCGCCGTTTCATGTCCAGCAAATACCACACAGCTTCCTGCAGCGTCACTCCGTGGGGGCTCGCCTGCCCATGCGTTAGAAGCGGATCCATCTTTTTGGGACTGAGTTCGGCCGACTCTGGCGCGTCCAATGTCTCCACTTTCGCTGGCTCCGGCGCGTCTACCGTCACCGCTTTCCCTGCCTCCGGAGGGTCCACCGTCACCTCTTTCGCCGGCACCGGCGCGTACACCGTCACCTCTGCGTGATGAGCCAGCAGCAAGGCGGCCGCCTCTTCCACCTCGATTTCCATGCCCGCCTTTGCAGCTAGTTCCTGCGAGTGGCCGTCCCCTCCTGGCTTAGTTTCTGTGCATATTCTGCGTGCGCCGCATGCCCCTGCGCATGTTGCATGACGTACATACTACAATACGCACTACATGATGTATCAGAAAGACGCACAGGCGTTTCCACGTCCTGTCCGAGCAGGGCAGCGAGTGTTCCGCCAGTGTGCAAGGTGCGGCAGGGCGTACATCGTAAAGAAAGTCCGGGATGGAGAGGAGGTCCGCCTCCGCATCACCACCTTCGTCCGTCTCCTCCACGATGTCTTCTTCCGGGATGTCCGGCAAATCCAACACCTCCTCCCAGTATGCATTTTCGGCTGGGGTGGGGGCATCTGACGACCCCCCTTCCTCGCAATGGCACATTCCCATATATCCCACGGCCCGTGCGTCCGCCAGGTCGTGGTTCGTATCATTCCCATCTGCGCCGGCTCCTCCCACCAGGGTATACCGCATTCTCTTGTTGGGTATCCTCGCCTGCTGAGAATCATCATCCGCTGTTTCCGCAAACACTGGGGCCGCCTCCATCTGGTGGCCAGCGGAGATGGCAATGACCCGGTGCCTTTGATCAAACTGAACTCCCAGAGATTGCATGCGGCCTATGAGCACGTCAATCCTTCCCTTGTGCTCCTTTCCGGCGCGCCCTACCTGATCAGGTATGCCCAGCGTGCACAAGTCGTCGGGGGTGAAGAGGGAGCGAATGCTTGGGCGCTTCATGTCACGGTAAGCGCGTTGCGCCAACTCCAGTAGGCGGGCGTCGGTCACGTGCCGGTTATCCCACGCGGTTGGGAGCTGCGTTGTTTGGCACGTGACGGCTTCCCCCCCGGCTCGCTGTTTCCCTCGCGCGCCGTCCACCGGGCTCGCCCCCCCACCTGCTAGCTCTCTGGGGCCCACAGGCGGTCCCCGGAAGCTTGTTATCCGCATCCTCTTATCGATCATGCACCCGAGAGTTGTCAATCTGTCAGCAAGCTGACCAAGCTGACGGAGCTTTGCGTCCTTTTGCGTCTTCGTGAGGCGGCCGCCGGCCTTCCTTGGGATCCATCCGATGTCCACACCAAACCGTGACACTTTGACCCTTTGCCCAATATCCAGGCTTTGCAGTTTGCGCAGGATGACGGCGTCATCCAGTTCACCCATCACCGCGCATACCTGCCGCAAATCACCCCTTCCGTGTCACCGACCTGCACGCAGCACATCCGTTGAGGGGGAGGGGGGGGGCACCGACAGCACCTGCATCATGAAGGCAGACACCTCGTTAGATGCATCGTTGCTCCTCGCGTGAGCGCCCGATCGATACGCGGCGGTCGCTCGATGCATGGCGTGTGCAGCGTGACGCGTGCTTAGTGACCGCGTGTTTCCGTCGGAGAACACAAACTGATTTATTCCAAAGATACAATACAGTTCAAAATTGTCTGTTCTAGCTACATACGCTCTTTCACATCGCATAGCCTACAATCTGCATTACTCGGAAGCTGGTGTTCGTGGTTGACATCCTAAGCTTTCATGCCAGAGGCTTGCACGCTTGCGCGTTTCCCCTGCGGTACAAGTCGTATGCGCCTGCTTTCAAGCTTCTGGTTCAGGAACACTGGTCAGCCAGCAGCTTGGGGTATCGCCAGCGTTGCAATCCAAGCTACGCGTCACCAGATACACCTGCGTGCACACGGCGCAAGATTCGACATTCATCCTCATGTTGCTCATTGCAGGCATCGGCATGTCACAACCCATGCATGCGAGCTGCCTGCGGGAGGCGTGCCCCACTCACCGGCTGGTCGTGGCTCCGCATTTCCGTCCACTTGTAAACCCGGCGGGACCGTGTCGCGCATGCTGAGCAACTTCGGCAGGTTGGACATGCACATTTCTTCCCGGTCGATGTCCTCCAAAGCAGTCCCTTCTCGCAGATGTGCACATCCGGGACCCGGCACTCGCCGAATTTCGGGATGATCGCCGAGTTGAATGCGTGCGCGTCGAACTCCGCATGAGAAATGGCGAAGTCGAGGAGCACCGCGGGCAACTTGACTTGCAGGTTGGCGCCATTGTCACTGGCCACCGCCGTGCAGTAGTAATCGTGCACCTCAGACCACTCCTCCACCGTTATGCGATGGACAGTCTTACACTATGCACCTATCTACCGTACGCGCACCCTCGCGCATCCCTCCCCACCCACGACCTGCAGCGCCGCTGCTCACCCTTTGGCCGCTGATTCGCAACCGCAGATGAAGCAGCATAAGGCACAGCGCCGGGGAGAGCGCCGCACGCGCCACGCGCCTGATTCGGCGCGGAGCGGAGCAGCCTCCCCGCACCCTTGGTCCCTGGGTCCTATGGTCCTTGCGTGCACACTATGCACCTATCTACGGTACGCGCACCCTCGCGCATCCCTCCCCACCCACGACCTGCAGCGCCGCTGCTCACCCTTTGGCCGCTGATTCGCAACCGCAGGAAGCATGATATGAAACTTACGACAGACGGACTGGTTTGAGCAGAGGCCACAGGCCCACATGCAACGAGGGAGGAAAGAGAAACACAGGAAACATGATTCTATGAAACTTAGGACGGACGGACTGGTTTGAGCAGAGGCCACAGGCCCACATGCATCAAGTCGAGCAGAGGCCGCATACATGAAGCAGGATAAGGCACAGCGCCGGGGAGAGCGCCGCACGCGCCACGCGCCTGATTCGGCGCGGAGCGGAGCAGCCTCCCCGCACCCTTTGTCCCTGGGTCCTATGTTCCTTGCGTGCACCCTATGCACCTTTCTACAAAGAAATAAACAAAGATATATGCCGGGGAAAAAAAACAATCCC
The DNA here is from genome assembly GCA_001247695.2 of Cymbomonas tetramitiformis. Lineage (NCBI taxonomy): Eukaryota > Viridiplantae > Chlorophyta > Pyramimonadophyceae > Pyramimonadales > Pyramimonadaceae > Cymbomonas > Cymbomonas tetramitiformis. The sequence continues at coordinate 11,668 of LGRX02026996.1, forward strand.
ACCCATGACTCGCTGTTCACCCCTTGGCCGCTGATTCGCAACCGCAGATGAACAGTCGCCCGACAGGCTGCTGACCAGGCACCCGCGGAGTGGCGGCTGCGTTCACTAGATGAAGGGCGGGCGGGCGGGATCCCGTACGGGAAGGGAGGGGAAGGAAAAGTTCACGGTCTTACCGGGTTTTCCTCGACCACTCCTCCAGCGACCGGGGGAGGCCGCCTCCCTGCACGGTTGCAGCTTCGGAGGCCTGCGCACCAGTTCACGAAAGCATGTTTGAATCCACTGCGGAAACCATGGGATATTCCCACAGCAGTGGCATCCCACAGCGTGCATGCCGGAAAACAGGGGAGTCCGCATACCTGAATGAATACGCACAGCCGGTGACTTTTCCTAAGCACGTGATTCCGCACCAGGGCGCAGTCACCGGCTGTGTGTATCCACATATTCGCTGACCACCTATTTACGCAGAAACTTTCAGGAGCCGTCCGCTCTTTCAGTCAAACAGCGGTTAACTAATTAAGCCACGAATCTATCCAACATGCACATCCACAAGAGACAAGCATGGGGCACGTAACCTTTGGAGCGAGTGCGGCCTGGCCTGCATACCTGAATGAATACGCACAGCCGGTGACTTTTCCTAAGCACGTGATTCCGCACCAGGGCGCAGTCACCGGCTGTGTGTATCCACATATTCGCTGACCACCTATTTACGCAGAAACTTTCAGGAGCCGTCCGCTCTTTCAGTCGAACAGCGGTTAACTAATTAAGCCACGAACCTATCCAACATGCACATCCACAAGAGACAAGCATGGGGCACGTAACCTTTGGAGCGAGTGCGGCCTGGCCTGCATACCTGAATGAATACGCACAGCCGGTGACTTTTCCTAAGCACGTGATTCCGCACCAGGGCGCAGTCACCGGCTGTGTGTATCCACATATTCGCTGACCACCTATTTACGCAGAAACTTTCAGGAGCCGTCCGCTCTTTCAGTCGAACAGCGGTTAACTAATTAAGCCACGAACCTATCCAACATGCACATCCACAAGAGACAAGCATGGGGCACGTAACCTTTGGAGCGAGTGCGGCCTGGCCTGCCTCGCTGCCAACCGTGGCCGTCCTTGCCCGTTTAGGTGCACCTTGTTCAGCAGCGCTCGTTGCTCCTGTCCGGGTACTCTCCATTCTTAAGTAACAGTACTCGCTTTTAAAAGTAAACTACCTGTTCTGCATACATTGCAACAGAACTGCTTTCTGTCACCCACGTGATTCAAGAAAAAAGTAAAACTACTTACCAGCCATTTTCTTTCTCGACCTTCTGCTACTAAAATTAAATAAACAAAAAAATAAACTGTTACAGTTTAACTGTTTTTTGAAAACTTCAACTTCAAGAACCTAACTTGGTTTCTTGGCTACGTTACCTCTATCTCTTACCAGCTATGGTGCGCGTGGCCACTAAAATCGGCTACCTTTCGGCTCCCTACTGGTTTAGCCGAGACAGGTATGATACGATATGTATGTGACGCATCCCACCTATCTACTGAACGATGATGTATACCCCTGCCTGCGTTCATACCTGGCCGCCATTCGCCAGTCGCTCCACTCCTGTCAATTCTACCTTGGCCACAGACCAGAGAATTGCACATCTACCATTCAGGATCCTCGTTTACCACGGTTTACCAGCCCGTCTCTATATTTATACTACATTGCGAAGTTTTATATCCATTTACCATTAGGCCACGACCATTTACCATTCCAGATCCTCGTTTACCACGCTCCGTTCTGAAATTACCAGGCTTTTACCATGCTTCAACCTATGTTACCGCAAATTACCAATGATTTACCGTCAGTTATTTTTTTATTAAATATTTTAACGTTTACCACCTGATTACCACCCCACATAGGGGCTTACCGCCGTTTACCACCAGTTTACCACATTTTAACACCAGGTTACCACATTCTACCACGATTCCTTCTCAGTGTGAAAGGCCTCCACATGGCTCATAACACACCACGCCTTCCTCTCGAGCTTGCGAGAAGAACCGCTTGGTCAACACCCTGGTGTCGACCTTCTCAGGCTTCAAGATGCGTTCGCCTTCGAAGTACTCATTGCTGTATACAGCGGGGCTTCCTTCGCCATGCGTGCCTCGTGTAGGTCGCACCAGGTTCAGCGCTTTCCAAGCTGCCCTTGCTAGCCTTCCAGAGTCGGTCACCAATTCGGGTAGGTCAGTGTCGAACATGTCCCCATGATTGCACTCCAATTCCTCCTGGTGATGCAAATCGAATAAACGATGCACTGGTCCCGTGCCCAGCTGCTCCACGGCAGCCCTCTTGCAGTAGTTGGCAACCTGCACCTCTGGCGTGGCCTCTTCCCCTGGGGAAACATCCCCAGCCAGCATGAAGCACAGGTGGTCGCAGAAATTCTTCGTGCGAACTTCCCCCACGCCTGCGTGAAGCGCAGTCACCTTTTCTCTCTCATGCCTTGCCCCAGTCTCGTCCGTCGTGGACGGTAACGGGTATCGAGACGGCACGTCAGCGTTGCTGTTCTTAGCTCGCTCCTGGGCGATACTGCACCGTGAAGTCGAACTCCTGCAAGCTGATTGCCCAGCGCAGGTGCTGACCCTGAAGATCAGCCTTCTCCATCAAGGTGGTGAGCGGTGAGTGGTCAGTTACCAGCGTGAAGTGCACGCCATGCAGGTACTGTCTCAACGTGCGCACTGCCCACACCACTGCAAGTATCTCGCCCTTGAAGCTGGCGTACTGCCTCTCTGTCTTGCTCAGCAGGGATCGACTGATTGCCATGCAAATGTACTCCTTCCCATCGTCATCCTTCTGGCCCAGCACTGCGCCAATGTCATAGGTGCTCCAATCGGTGTACAATATGAGGGGTCTGTCGTAATCGATAGGCCTCAGACATCTCCCAGAGCAGAGCGCGTCCTTCAGCTCCTGGAGCGCTTGGTCTTGATCCTTCCCCCAAGCTCCCTTGATATCGGTAATCTCTTTCTTGAGCAGGTCGTTGAGAGGGCGAGCCATCTCAGAGTAGTTCGGTCCTCCTGGCTCACCCACTAAGCCCTTATAGTAATTCATCATGCCCAAGATGGAACGAAGCCCCGTCTTGTCCTGCGGCCTCGGAAGCTCCTGGATGGCCTTGCACTTCGCTTCCTGCGCGCCAATGGAGTTATGCCCAATGCGGTAACCCAGAAAGTCCACCGTGGCTGCACCAAAGGTGCTCTTGCCTGCGTGCAATCTTATGCCAGCGTCCCCCAATGTGCGCAACACGTCCTCGACGTCCTTCAGATGTTGCTCAGGCGTGGAGTCAGTGTAGACCACTACGTCATCAACGTACGCCACGGTGCAGTGCTGCAGGTGACGTAACTCGTAGTCCATGATTCTCACAAACGCAGATGTTGCTCCAGCAGCCCCAAAGGGCATCGAAGTGTACTGGTACAACTGGTTCTTCCACCAGAATGCCGTTTTGCTCCTGTCCTCTTCCGTAGCCATGGGAATCTGATGGAAGGCTTTGGTGGCATCCAGCGTGGTCTTGAACTTGGCATTCGCCACCTTCTGGTAGAGCTCCTCTGGTCGATGTGGCAGAGTGTTATCCTTGAGGGAGTGTCGATTGACGCCCCTAAGGTCCACGCAGAAGCGCGTCTGGGTCCACAGGCCAGTCTCATGATCCTTCTTACCAGCCACGACGACGTTGCTCGCATGTCTGCAATGCTTGGCTGCAGGCTCAATGAAGCCATACTCCAGCAATTCCTTGCAGTGGATGTCAATGATCTCTTGTTCGCCCGGGCTGTACTTCCTAGGTCTCTGGTAAGCAGCCTTGGACTCGTCCACAAAAGGGATGGAGAACGTGTTGTGCTCTGCCTTGCCCTTGTAGCCTGTCAGGTCGTGAGGGCTGTTGGCGAAAGTGCCCTTGCATCTGCGAAGGACAGCTCGCATTTCTTCCCAGTGCTCCTCCTTGAAGTCAGGATGCCCTCCAAACGTGGCATTGAGCTCAGTGTCGAGCCACGCTGCCTCGTCCTTGGTCACAGTCGTGTCACCCAGAGGTTGAAGCTCGTCCAGCACGGTATACGGCAAGACCTCATCCTGCTCCGCGACATTGGCCTGCCAACCCGGCTCCCATTGCCTCGACGATTGCTGAGCCTCCCAAGAAGTGCAGGGTGACGCACTCCAGGCACTCCGCGTGGGTGACGTGACGCCATGCGCAGGCATGTTCTCCGTCAATGCGCCAGCAACCCACAGGATTCCGCACAAAAGCAGAAAAAATCGCAAAATTCTGTTGAACCGCACTGCGGCTGCCGGCGAGTTCGAGGCGAAGAAGCACGCCACTAATCTCCACCCCCCGAGCGCCAAGCGAGAACTCCCACCAGCAGCAGTGGAGATCACCAGCGCAAGGACAACCACGAGGTAAGCGATCTGTGCGAAACGACGAAGTTGAAGATTACGCCGAAGCTGTGCCCAACGCGACGCAAAGCGAGGCTTGTCCAACCTGGCCGGCAAAGCGGGCAGGCGCACGCGGCCCAGTTAGAAGACTTGGGACCATTGTAAGGACGGAACAGTCCACCCCCGGCCACCTCGAACGTCATGCGCGTCCAGAGGGATGCCCACGACACGAGAAGTCTGGCGCGCTCTGTCGTCAGCATAAACATCACGTAGGCGAGGCCATCTTGCTCGGTGGTCTGCGACTTGGCGACCAACAGGTCCTCCTTCTCCTTGGTGCCCTTCATCAGGAACTTGGCCTCGAGCTCTGCAATGAACGCCCTCAAGGCCCAAAAATAGTGAGAGTCCTCCGTGCCATCCGGCCCTATGAGACCCTTGGTGGAAGTTGCTTCCACCTCCCACTCGTCAGACAGCTCACCCTCAGCATCACCATCCTCGAACTTCTTGCAGACTGCCCATGTTGCCCCTGGCGCCAGCTCGTGGAAAGGAGGTTGTGCGCAGCGCACTGAGCCCTGGTAAGAGTCCCTCGTAGTGAGGTCCTTCAAGACATGACACGCATGAGAGGCCATAAGGCCATTCTTCATGTATGAAGCGCACCACCAGTCATAGGCGACTGAGGTGGCATAATCATCTCCTGCTAGGAGTGAAGGCAAGAGGTCCCACAGCGATCTGTAGTCTGGTTTGGACTCAATGAAGGCCTTCTTTGCCAGTGTGTTGAGCGAGTGAAAAGCCGCTGACCTCGTCGTATGCCTGCGTATCTTAGCCTCGTGAGCCCGCTGTACCTTTGCCACCATTTCAACGAAGCGCCTGATGAAAAGCGCCCTGTCCTCACTCTTGCCACCAGTGTAACTAAGCTTGTCATCAACCTTGTCAAGTGTGTGACTGTCCCTGTCATGATAATCCATCTCGTCTACGTCGTCAAACGCAAAGAGGAACTGATTGGCTGCTGCTGCTGCTGCTCTTGCTGCTGCTACTGCCCTTGCTGCTGCTACTGATGTTGGTGTAGAGGGGCTGGATTCTGGACCCGACCCTTCTGTGCTCATATAGCCAATGTCAAGCTGCTGACCGCTTCTCTCCCGTGCCAGTCGCCGTGCCTCACGCTGTCTGGACTGGACAGTGGCAGCGCTCAGCTCCGCCTCGCTCTCCGTGATCAAGTGCTACGTCAATGCTCAGCAAGTGGGGCTAAGGAAGCGTGTCCTTCTTTGGCGCAGAGCTTATTTACCAACAGGATGCAGGCTTAATTCAGACTGGTTTAGGCCAGTGCACTGAGTGCCCCTGGATTGTACGACGAGCGGTAAATGGATGAGTCATGCGGATGACAGCATACATATACGTATCAAATTAATTCCGAAGGCCGATGCGATTTGGGATTGGCCGAAATTCATTTGTCGTCGTCCACTATTCGACAAATGACGAAAGTCGCATCGGGCAGCATCTTGGCTCGAAGAATCAGAGCGTCGTCCCGTGACGGGAGTGATCGAAATGCTGCCGATCGTGCGCAATGCGCCCTTCATGTAGAAAACATTCGCTCAGTGACACTGACATGGAGTGAAGAAAAACATGCAGCATCGCGGGTCTGTTCGTTGTCGGTGAATTTGAATGCAGAATAATATAAATATAGAATTCTATGCAGAGTTTAATTTCAAAAATTGTTGGGCGTAAGGCGAGCGAAAAACGGTCAAAGGTGCTGCAGCAGGGAATAGTTTTACTGCCTTCTTGTCGCACGCAGCTTACACTTGCGGGAATATCCCAAGCGAATGAAACAAGGGCACGAGGTAAGATTTTGTTCGCCGCTTCGAGGCCCTCCATAGTAGGACCGGAATTTCAACTTGATTGAAACCGAGCGAATGATATTTTATCCCTTGAGCAACGTGTTTAAGAACATTATTTTCAAGGTCGTAGGCGCAGCGGTGTCGGAACTCAAGAATCCTCCTGAGAGGACGTATTTGTGGCTTTCTTCAACGCTAACGCCAAGCTTCCGGAAACCATCACGCATGTTCTAGAGCATTTGAGGTTACCTACGAACCTCTGTACACTTGTCGCGGAAGAGATTACGCAAGGGATATGTTGGTCGCATTGCATGATGAAGCTTAACGAGAAGACCGCGCTATTCAACGACGCTCATAACGTTAACGGCTTCAAGCAGGGCGTTACGGATATACACAACATCACCATCGTTGGTGCTCGTGATAGTGCATTCAAGCTCTTCATCGAACTATACAAGCGTGAGGAAGAGTATATTTGCAACTGGTTCGTGGAGACTTGGTGGGGCAAGTGGGGTGGGTGGGTTCTCGGCTTCATGCCAGAAGGGATCCAATCTACGCAGAATAGTCCCGAGTGCGTGAATAGACACGTGAAAGACGAGATGACCATGCGTAAGCAACTCCAACTCGAGGTATTCCATCCTTCTGCGCTAAAATACATGCACGAGGAGACGATCTACGACGGGCAACACCCAATACCTACGACTCCAGTTATTACACAAGCTATTTGGCGGGAGGCGCTACTTATGATTGACAACAACATGCTCGAGCTTATGACGCGCACGACCGGCGTCTTGGGGGTTACAGACCGTCCTTCCTATGTCGTTCCCTCCCTTAAGACCTTCGAGAAGTTGAGTGGTTCCACTATCGCGGATAAAAGGAAAGAGATTGCTCCCCTTGTGGTAAAGTTCCTCGCCCTTATGCGCGACCCTGAACACCCTCCTGCGACGGTTGTCACCTTCGAGCAGTTCATGAACACCTACAAGTCTTTTGTGATCTTACGACCATTGGACGCTAATAACGTCACCGAATTTGGGCACCACTGGTGTATGTGCCCTATCTACGCGGAGAGCGTCACGTGTGCATGTAGTATTGCTGTTGGCTTATTCAAAGGGAAGTTTAAGGCGCCTCTTGAAAAACATCTCGACATAATTGGCCGACACCCACAAGTGGGACGCCCGAGAAAACCGGTTGGCGCCTTGAAAAGGCAACCCCTTGGGAAGATCACCGCGAAACTGAAACGGGAAGCATCCAAGCGAGCGCGCGAGATGGCAGAGCTAGACATGGAAGCCAGATGCTCGCAGCAAGTTCCTAAAAGTTTATCGTGCGAACTGTGCGGTGAAGAAGACAACGGAGATGAAATGCTGTTATGCGACGTGTGCAATAAGGGCTTCCATATTTTTTGCTTGCGTCCAAGCCTAAGCAAGATCCCAGCAGGAACATGGTTGTGCGGACTATGCGTAGCTAAGGAATAGACAATTTTCTTAAGGTGTACATACGTGTAATAGCAAGTATTAATATTTTGTGTACACACTATTCTCAAGTATTTTTTTTGAATCAATCTAGCAACCTCTTTACTTTGCTTTACTTTATAAAAAATCCCACTTGGCCCAGGAGGTGAAGTAAATATCCGTGGTAGCATGTGGTAGCCAAATGTTCTTGAAGCAACTTTTGCAAGTGAGCCGGTCAGGTTGTGGCAAGGGAATATCGGCTAGGTCCCTACCCACTACCGCCCACCTTGCAAGGAACCGCTCGTGGTCGGCGTATCCTTCAAAATTGTTCGCGAAAGCTTGTTGCAGGTCTTGCAAGTCCCGGTTGAACCGAGCGCGGAGCCACGCTTTCCGTTCGCAGTGGTCGCAACATGGTTGGGGCATACTTGTTTCGTACTTTAACAAAGTTTCCTTGGGTCGATAAGTGATAGTAAGATGCGAACACAAGGGAGTATGTATGCGAACAACGTGATATGTTATTATATAGTACACGCTATATATACGATATCTTATACCATATACGTTATAGACGCTATTGTATTTGACTAAACCTATTTGACTAAGTCTTAGCCCGCAAATAAAAAAATGAACAGAGTAATAAATAGGGACGAGGACTATTAATCTTCCAGAGGCTACCTACCCGCCCCGTACAATTGCCCAGCGCTTTGGCAAAAGCACGTCGTGGTCCGCGGGGAAGACGAGAACCCTACGAAGGATCCCCACTATGGACTCACTCGCCCCAACAAGCGGTGCGAGTTGCATAAGGTCCTCATATGCATGGTTGAGTATGGGGAGGCTGGCGTTTGGCCATTAGAGTTTCCTTTCGATTGTTTCCCAATGCTCGACCACTACGCTGTCGACAACCGCAAGCAGGGTGCGTGGGTGTGGTGCGAGGAGATCGCAACCACTCGCATTGTTTTCCACGACCATGGAAACGACGACGATGGAAAATTCACCTCCCTTGTGTCGTACAAGTTGTGCAGCAAGTGCGCTAAAACTTGTCAGAGGATGGTGGTGCCTCTCGAGAGGCACGAGCGCAATGCAAGTTTGAATATTTCTGAACGTTTGAACGTCGAGTTCGAGCTAATATAGGATAGTAAATTAGCAAAGACTAGTAGCGATAACGAGCAAGTACAACAAACAAATATTATTTGATTGCCAAAACAAGTAATAATATATATCAACTTGTAAGTGTAAATTTTTTTTTCACGTGGCTAAGCATGGCATACACGTATTGTACCCCTATTTCACTAAGCCTAATCTATTACTTATCTCCTACCACGCTTCCGCGCACCCTCCGCTTCACGCCTTCGCTTGTTCGTGACTTTGTCCAAGCACTTCATAACGTCTGCCCCCAAAGTATTGAGCACTTTCACGTTGGCATCGTCCACCGTGGGGGCGAGGTCCGTGCCCGCGAGGAAGTACTTGACGTACTCCTTGGCAGCGAAGTCGAGAAAACCCCAGTGGATGGGCGAGTTGACTGGGTTAAGCTGCACATCCGGGTCCTATGAGGCCACGTCCTTCAAGGCCAAGTTGGCGGAGAACACTATTCGGGGCGTGCCATCCGCATTGGACACCCCTTGGTGAACCCCCCCCACAACGGCGCACTCGCCCAACTCCACTTTCTCCTTCCCCCCAACGTTCACCGCGAAGGCGTCGAGGGTTTCCTTCGGGAGCATTAGAGCGCGCTGCTCACGGAAAGCTATATCGCAGTTAAGCCTCAAGTTCTCTTGCGTCGATTGGCCTAATAGGTCAATCGACGCTTCCAACGACGGGGTTGGCGCAGAGCACACCCTTGTTGGGGAAGATGGGCCCAAGTAGGCGACGATCGCCAAGTGCTGGGCGGGCTCGGTGAGGGGCTGGTTCAACGGCTGGTCAAGATGCCAAGGTTGCCACCCCCTTAGGGACGAGATGACCTTCCCCGATTTCTCTGCAACCAGGTTGTCGTTGATTAAAAACGCTTTGTTCTCGACGGTGTACGAGTTACGTAGCTTTTCCAATACTTGCGTCTCCACCTCGTTGACGAAGACGTTCAAGTGCTTCCGATCTTCGTCGTCGAGGAAGTTGTCGTAGAAGTCCGTCAATATTTCCCCCCCCCGTGTTTCGCGGTTTCATGAAACACCTCTAGCTTTCCTCCGGTAAGGGTTACCATTCCGCTAGGAAGTTTGTCCCAATCCGGCACCTTGTTCAACGCTTCACGCCACATAAGCGAAGAGCGCCTTTCCAGATGTTGTCGCGTGTCTTCGGGTAACGACGCCACGAAGTTGTTTGCGAAGCCTATTGCTCGCGTACGATCGAAGTCGTCCAAATATTTTTCTTTGCCTCTTGCGGGTTTCTTTGATTGTCCGCTGCATTTTGCGCAACGCAGCTCGCCTTTGCCTCTTTTTACCCGGGTGCAGCGTTTGCCCTCGTGGTCCATAGTCAACGGGTCTTGCTTGCATTCAATGAGCTTTCCCTTCTTGTTTAACTGTCCGCATTCGCAGAGCTCGGCAAGTGTTGATTGTTCCATAGTCGTTACGATTTACGTTCGGGTTATAATATATTTCAACTTTCACGAAAGGAAATACAAGCGCCACTAACTTGCATATTCACGGCCGTGAATTCCAGATTCACGGCCGTGAATTCCATATGTCCGAATGGAACCAAAAACCGTTCGATTTTAATCGAACGGCTTTTGGTTCCATTCGGAAAGATTCACGGCCGTGAATCTAAAATTCACGGCCGTGAATAACAGGGATATATGACCGACCTGTTTTCATCTCATGCCCTTCACACGGGTGCTATGTCACGCGACGGGGAGTTCGGGACGACGGCGATAAACGGTGCATGCGCCCGCCTTACCCCTTCCAGATTCACGACCGTGAATTCCGTATGTCCGAATGGAACCAAAAACCGTTCGATTAAAATCGAACGGTTTTTGGTTCCATTCGGAAAGATTCACGGCCGTGAATCTAGAATTCACGGCCGTGAATAACTGGGATACCGTTTCTGGCGCGACTCGGAAAGTTGCAAGGGGGAAGTATTTTGAGAAACAAGTTGCCGATTTACGACCGATTGTGACTAACTAAAAGATGCCTCGTGATAAGTGCGGTGTATGCTGTCCGAAAGCACCTAGCAAGCAAGATTTACGGCGAGTAGTGGCAATGATATTGGGACCGTATGCAAAGCTCGAAGAGATACGCCCAATTTACTGGCCTGCGCAATTCGAGTCCATAGGCGGAAGAAATGGGTATTCGCAATATAAAGTTGGAGAGCTCTTGATTTTGTTGAAATCATATTTCGTACATATCTTAGGGAGTGAGAATGCAATTAAAGAAGGTCAACTTGCTTTATTTTTTTCCGCGTTAGCTTCAATCCGGCCTACGGACAGCGGGCTCGAAGTGTGCTGTGATAGGCATAATACAATGGTAGCTTACGACGCATGGGTGGACGAAATCTTTTTTTCAAACCAGTCGCCAACACTCTCCGATGTATGCCAACCTACTGAACCCATAGGGCAAAACAATGTGAACGCGGAGATTGCGACATGCGACGAGATTGAACCGTATGAAACAACGGAGCGCGTTGTGGACAACAATGCGAACGACAATGCAAACGACGACAACGCGAGGAAGTTGTTTCCGAAACGAAAACGGAGTGCGTTGTCAACGAGGTGTGCTCCTATGAAAAATTTACCATTTAAAATAACGATACCAAGGGTATGTGATAAAGGCACTAGTTTTTATCCCACAATCGCACAACAATACACGCCTCTATTAGCAGTTATTGGCAGTTTGTTTCACGGAAAAAAATTGGGGATTTTTGCTGTGGTAAGGGACCTCGCTACGTTTACAACAACCTAGTTCGGTTCAAACCGAAGACGATCTTTCTGAGCGATAAGCATCCTGCGCAAGGCATAAGACGCCTAGACTTAGAGAAAATCAAGTGGGAAGAATTCAACCCGCAAGTAGACATCATAATATCGTCCTTGCCATATGCAAGAGGGAAGTGCGAACCTTTGTTAGCTGCGTGTCTTCAATCCAACGCCTCGATCGTGTGTTTGAAGCTATTGCATTCGTTCGAACGTCCTGTGGTTGGGGATAGTAGAGCTAGTGCGTTCCAAAGACTTGGCTTAAAGATTTTGCTACCGCCTGCAAAGTATCCGGGGTTCGACCGTAGTTTAGGAGAAGTTGAAGCCTGGTATATTTTTTTCAACTCAGCGACAACAAAAGTTTTACTAAAGAAAAGTGTTAGTGAGTTTCACAAATTGCTGTACAAAGACAGAGGATACCCGGAAAGTGCTGGGAGCGTACCTTTTATTTATGATGGCGTAGAGCACAACGTTGCATCTTTCAAGGATCGAGGACTTATTTTGTGGGATTCGCGGAAACAGGCGGCCGGTGCTCATAAGTGATAACCAAAGGCTAAAGGTGCTACTCACGGAATTTGAAGCAACGTTGCATGCACAAACGTGCAAGATAATAGAGCGTGGCTGCGCAAACGAGGCAAAAGGCAAGAAAGGAGGGAAGGAGGGTTGGAATGTTGGGTGGTGGTTTAACATGGGGAGAACAGTGCAGCAAGAGGGGTTTGCCCCTAAGCTAGATGGCACATGTGCTTTCGGGACGCCCCACCCTTGGCACAAGAAAAAAGGAGTTTACATGGACGATCCGCTAACAAGTGCAAGCAAGCCGTATTGGAAGAAAGAGCTTTACATCCTAGCAGGTCAAATCTTAGAAATAATAGACGCGGATTACAAGCGAGACGGCGATTGGTGCTTGTATGTGTCGTGCATGCTAGCCGGGAAGTGCGAAGTGAAGCGACACGAGGACAGAAAAGATGTGTCACATCAATACATAATTTTTCTTGGAAACTACAAGAACGCGGTTCTGGAGATGGAGTCGCCTAGAGAGGATAGCAAGGGCACCCTTCTCCAATTCTCTGAAAGCCATAAGGTTTTAAAGTGCGATGCGCGGTGCAAACATAGAGTAGCTTCTGAAGGTTTTGAGGGAGTGCGCTATTGCGTTACTTTATACAAAATGTATGATAGGCGTCTAAGCAAACCAGCCCCGGTGTATTGGCCACCACATTATATTTAACGTACAACAGTGCAAGGTGAGTACTCCTCTGCGAAATCAGGAGAGTCAACCATAACGTGTTTGCATAGACTCACCCCCGTAGGTGATGAAGCACACCATTCGTGCCTTAAAACGCACCCCCTATTGTGCACAGTTAGTTCTGAAGCACAACTTGCACATAGTTTGCCAATAGTGTTTCCACATCGCCTAATGGTAAGCATAGCGCCCGCTACGCAATGGTGGACGCTACGGTGCTCCCTAGTGGCTAATAGTGATAACCAATACAAGAATCGAGCCATGTATGACATGTTTTTTGCCCGGTTGTATAACACCGATAAGAAAGATTGCATAATATCGTCGAGTTGCCACCCTGCAACATGGTTAGTGTAGTGAAACAAGGGAAACGACCCAGAGAACAAGTGTCGCTGGCACGGTGAATATCCCCAGCTCCCACGTGAAGGTATAACCCCTCCCCAAGGCATACCCTCCGTGTATTCGAGATACACATAGCGGTTATGAAAGTCCCATATAGGGTTACCGTCACTATCGTCACTCTCCCATAGGTTCACAGTGTCTGTATACTTTAGCCGGAAGCCAGTTTCGACATACTCGTTGAATACAGTGCCTTTGAAAGCGGTGGGTTGATAGTGGGGGGGCCTTATTTTCAAGCAGAACACGCCGTGAGTGTCTATTACAACGGCGCCCACCATTATCACAAGTGAGACAAACCTTCTTAAAGCTTTTTGGAGGCTTCCTCATGATGGCAAGCGGGAACTAGAGCGTTTGACCTGTGTGCACATTATTTGAACAGGAGTCGTGAAAAGGACCACCGGTCATAGCCGGATGACATCAAGAAAACTTAATCTAAAATCAACATGAAAAAGAGTTAATCTAAAATCAGCAAGAAATAATATAAATTAAATATTTTCCCAAAAAGAAAGCCTTCTTCTCTGCTTTCCTGGACAACATGTCTGTGAAACTGGGCGTCTTCGAGCCTGAGCAAGAAGTCTCCGCTAATTCCTTTACCCCCCTGCCTCCGTACATTTCTTCCACGCATGATTCAGCTATCGTGGCTGACTCGGACTCTGGCAACGAGGACTGGCGTGCGGACATGCCGCCACCCGCGCGCTCCGCGGGTTGGTGGTATATATACGGAGACCGACGATGGGGACTTTCCTTGCGGCAGCAGCACTGCCGGCACTCTTCATGTGTGTGAGCATGTGCTTGATGCACACCGTGACGGCATCCCCGCCTGCTGGTCGGTGTAGATGTTGCACCGGTCGGTGGTGCCGGTTCGGTGTCTACGGTAACTTGTTCGTTCCCTCCCGTGACGGCATGAATCGCCGACAACTTCGGAGGTATGTCAACCAGTTCACTTCCTCGGAGGCGAGCACGCAGACACCGAGCAAGGCGAGGCTTCTGGCGACGCATCCCGGTGTGGCCACCGCCGCCGGATCATCCCGGCGGTGTTCCTCCGTCACCGGATCACACTCCACCGACGACTGACGACGAGGCCGAGGCTTCTGGAACCGCTGGCAACGCCAAAAGCTTCAATCTGGACTCTGCTGGTGTGATCGACTTTGACACCGCCGAGATTATCAAACTGGCTGACTCGATTGACAACCACGATGCCAACAGTGAACTCCCTTCTGTGGACCACTCCCGAAGTGGCCGAGTTCCCCTGTTGTGAACTAGTACCCCTGTTAGATCAGTTCACAGGCCAAGATGCCTTCTGTGTACGGTGCTAGCTAGAGATTGGGACCGCCCTGGCCAAGAGCACAGGCCCCCGCTAGAAATTGTTTCCACCGCTTGAGATGGTGTGTTTTCTGACAACAACAACCCTGCTCCACCCTAACTTTTCCTCCGTAATAGTACAGGGTGGTGTGCTGGATGTGACACACCGTGTGTCACTTCTTATGTATGTACTAGTACTCAGTAGTACAGTACGGGTGTCACAGGTCTAGGGTTTCCGGCTAAAGCCGAGACTATGTTATGTTTATTTACACTTATGCAAATACCGAAAGTGCAAGCATTCTGAGCACAGCCCGATATATACCCGTAGCTATATCTCTAACATTCTTGGAGCTTCATCTAGCGCCTTACGTTTGGCCCTCCAGTCCTCTCTTTGGCATAGGCAAGGTTCCCTAGCATGATTGTTTTTGTACACATCCTTGACAACCTTTTAATCAGAAGCTTTACATCTCGCACTTGGACCCCCACTGCCTTCAGTATTATAGCGCCAAACCCCTCTGGAAGGTATCCCATCAGCGTGATCTCCCTAGGCCACAATACCGCGCGCAGAAACGGCTTTTTCGTATCCCGCTGCATGTTGTCGTCTCAGTGGGCCCCGTCATCGCAAGCAACCTCAGAATCCTTGTCCGTAGCGCTCCATGGGCGGAGTAAGGAAGGACGCACCACGCACCTGTCTGTTATGCATTGCCTTTTCTGTGACATTGCCGGGGACCCCGGTCTCACTAAGCACTTTCAGTGAGAGTTTCTTATCAGGAACAACATTTACAGACCATTGGGCCAGCTTAAGTTGTAACGTGTGGTTATCAAGCTTACTGCTTATGGTGCATCATTTAAGTGCATTGTCTATCGATATGATTACCACCGATCCGAATACTCGTCCTTATAGCATCCCTCGCCCGGTAAGGTGTAAGGTCCCTTTCATGCCCAGTAGTCGCGGGGAATGAAGGGGAGAGTCCCCATGGGGTACTTGAAGATCAGCTCAAAGCCCTTTCCCCTCAACTTCTGCGGATTCTTTGGAAACAGTGGCAGGATCCATATCCCTTCGAAGCCCGGGGTAGTTGTGGCAGCCTCCAAACCCCTAGCTAAAGTCATCATGACTGCAAACTTCGCTCCCTTTACACCTCCAGCAAAGGGAGGGTTCCCGTATACGTTTCTGCCTAACCCCGTTAAACTATAGAGGCACCACACACGTCACGCTATTCTGAGCCACTGTCGAAAAACGACATTTTATTTGGGCCCTGCCAAATGGCGCGTCGCTGATAACCGACGATTAAAAAACATTCCATGGTGGAGATTTCACAGATTTAATTCAAGTTTCTTCGCTGTGTACACAGTGCAGTTCGCAGACGACGACTGCCACGTCACGAAACGGGGCGGAATTGCTCTGAAGAACAGAGGAAATATCGTAGCGGTAAAATATTGCAGTCGAGGGGAGTGCCGTTTGTTACTTATTAAGTATGGAAATCTAGGTTATCGGCTGCTCGCCGATAGCCTAGATACTTTGTTGCGCTACTGCAGGTACACCCGCTTGTGATTTTAATCACATTACATGAAGTGCAATTTTTTTCAACGTTCGTAACGAATATAAATGTACTCACAAGGCGAATACCTTTCTTTTGAGCTCTTGATCGACCCCATCCGCAACCGCATCAGCTTCGTTTGCAGTCGCGACTGCAAG
This sequence comes from Cymbomonas tetramitiformis, assembly GCA_001247695.2. Lineage (NCBI taxonomy): Eukaryota > Viridiplantae > Chlorophyta > Pyramimonadophyceae > Pyramimonadales > Pyramimonadaceae > Cymbomonas > Cymbomonas tetramitiformis. Next base: position 27,843 of record LGRX02026996.1, read on the forward strand.
CTAAGTCGATGCGGTTCAAGATAGGGTCGACTAATTCATTGCAGCTGAGGGGTTTTCGTGCGGTTTAGCGCAAGAAACTTACGGGATATATTCGTATCAATATTATGAATATATCCCGTAAGTTTCAGGGCATGCCGTCGAGTACGCTCGAAACGGTCACATCTTGACAAGAGGATAAATCTAAACCCAAAACGCCTCTTGTCAAGATGCGACTGTTTGAAGCATACTTAACGGCAGGCCCTGCAACTTCCGGGATATATTCATAATATTGTTATGAATATATCTGCCAGGTTTCGTGAGTTAGAGTGCACGACAACTCCAATTCTGCAAGGCAGTTTTGGGTTTGGGTAAATCAAAACCCAAAACGCCTCATGCCAATATGCGACTGTTTGAAGTATGCTCCAAGGTATGACCTGAAACTTCCAGGATATATTCATAATATTGTTATGAATATATCTGCCAGGTTTCGTGAGTTGGAGTGCACGACAACTCCAATTCTGCAAGGCAGTTTTGGGTTTGGGTAAATCAAAACCCAAAACGCCTCATGCCAATATGCGACTGTTTGAAGTATGCTCCAAGGTATGACCTGAAACTTCCAGGATATATTCAAAACATTGTTATGAATATATCTGCCAGGTTTCGTGAGTTGGAGTGCACGACAACTCCAATTCTGCAAGGCAGTTTTGGGTTTGGGTAAATCAAAACCCAAACCCAAAACGCCGCATGCCAATATGCGACTGTTTGAAGTATGCTCCAAGGTATGACCTGAAACTGACGGGATATATTCATAATATTGTTATGAATATATCTGCCAGGTTTCGTGAGTTGGGGTGCACGACAACTCCAATTCTGCAAGGCAGTTTTGGGTAAATCAAAACCCGAACCCAAAACGCCTCATGCCAATATGCGACTGTTTGAAGCATGCTTCAAGGTATGACCTGAAACTTACGGGATATATTCATAATATTAATACGAATATATCCCGTAAGTTTCTTGCGCTAGAAGCAACGCACGAAAACCCCTCGGCTGCCGTGAATTAGTCGACCTTATCTTGAACCGCATCGGCTTAGCTTGCAGTGGCGACTGCAAACGAAGCTGATGCGGTTGCGGATGGGGTCGATCAAGAGCTCAAAAGAAAGGTATTCGCCTTGTGAATACATTTATATTCGTTACGAACGTTGAAAAAAATTGCACTTCATGTAATGTGATTAAAATCACAAGCGGGTGTGCCTGCAGTAGCGCAACAAAGTTGGGGCGGGCAGCCGATAACCTAGATTTCCATACTTAATAACTTACGAACGGCACTGCTGACTATGACGTTCAGCGTTTGCGACTGCGAGAGGTGAATCTTTGAAACGCGAAGCAAATCTTTCGTCCCAAAAATGACAAAGTGACCTGATCCGAACCATTGCAGAAATTCAGGGAACTCGTGTTTGTGAAACCATGACGAAGTCCCTCGACACCACGATTAACTCGGCATCGTGACTAGGCAAGATCTGACGTTCCTATCCACCTCGCCCTGAATTTCGCCAAAGTTCCGCCCCTGCATCTGCCGTCAATCTTACGCAGATCTTATAAATCGTACAGCCCGTCTTGCCATTTCCAATTTCGCCAAAGTTCCGGGTGCCATTAAAATGTCGTTTTTTGAGAGTCGCTCAGAAAAGCGTGAGCACGTCCACCAGCGGCGCCAACCATGTGAGCCCCTCGCCACTAATGCTACCACCCATCTAAGCCGGCTTCACTAGTGCTACCACCCATGCGAGTCCCTCCGACTTACAGGTCTCCTCCCCCGACACCTCCTATGTACTCTTCCCACTGGCGCGCTTGCCTCGATTGCAGAAGAGACCCTCATCACCCATCCCTTGGTGCCGAATGTCAGAACATGGAGGATGACTACTTCCAGAGGGTCCAGTCCCAGTTGCAGAAGTCGCGGGGACTGGAGGACTCAATGTCGAAGGAGCTTAAGCGTAATAGAATTCGTCAATACCGATGCCGATGGCATCTATCGACATTCGTAACGGATCGCTCACCGAATCCGGCGGTAGAGTGCAATTTGATATACACATACCGTCGAATACCGATACCGCGACACCGATAGTAGTGTCACCTCAGCGCTCAGCCCTTGGGGGTGGTGCTCAGCACCACACCCGAGCTGCTCATATCGAAGACCACTGGCGGGGGTATGGGTGATAGGCAAAGGTTCCATGGGTGAGGAAATCTGAAGGCTGTTGTCTGAAATAATTTACAAAGCCAAAGAACTCGTACAATGTCATCCTCACACGTTCTGGACCGGTGCACAGCATATATATACCGAAAACGTTGTCGGCGAGCACATAATGTTCCACACTTTCGTGCGGCCTGCGATCAAATCATTGGTGTTCGGGATACATGCTGAATGTGTTCCGCACAAATTCGGCAAATATTCGGGAAATATGGGGGTTATCGGCTTGTTGGACTCGCCGCATCAACGAACACCGCATGCGAAGGAGGATCCCAAACCATATCATATCTTGTCACCGTATCCCACATAACTAAATGGTATGTGTCACAGTGCAGCGAGCGGAGCGCGAGAGGTGCTGTGTCACATCACAAAGGTTATGTGACAGACCGGAAAGAAGGTACCACTACGTGGTATGAGGTTTCGAACTCTGTGAGAGTTCGGCTCCGCAGTTTGATTTGTTTCAAAGAAGGGTGTTATTCCCACCCACCTCCCATGCTTGAGTTCTGCTTTGCTTTTGGTGGTTGATTGATCACTGGTATGATGATTTTGTGTTGTTCATATTTCAGAGTCTTGGATAGCATGCAGTGCTTAAATTGGTTCATTTCCATGAGTCTTGGTGCACAATGCAAGTTGGGTGCCAATTGCAGTGTGTTGTGAATACCCTTTCGAGATCCTAGTATTGCTTGACAGATGAGATTGCTGGGTAGCTGGGGTAGTTAGGGGGGTATTGTAGTGCACGTGTGTCACATAACTGATAGGTATGTATTCGTGGATAGGTTTGCACCACATAGCGATTCAAGTTTCCATTTCGGAATATTAAGACGTTATTTCATAGTTAATCATGAGGAATCCCTTCGAACCATCGATAAAATGGAAATGCTTTCTGCTTTATTTCGTAAGTTCAATTGGGAAGTTGTCATTGTAATGTCATAGAAATGCGTCGTTTGCCTATGGGGTACTCACATATACTGTGCGGAATTGGGGTTCCCGATTGATGACTGGTTACAAGTAGGCACCAGGACATTTGAAATCTCGAAATGCATTCCTAAACTGTGGTCGAAAGCGAGTATACTTACTTCTTCAGGATACCGGCAAGCTTGGTGGATGCTCACTCGTACCTTTAATTTTATTCCAAAATTATTGGAACCATCGCGCATAACTATAATGTATCACAGGATGATGTCAGGCACAAAGCTCACAACAAAGCAATAAAGGTAGACCCAGGGATCACAGCAAATCGGCCTTTGTGCAAAATACCTTTTGATACAACACTTGGACTTTTATTACTGTTCACTGCTATTCAACTGCATCATCAATCCAAGTCTAACAAAAATCACAATACTCCTATTTAAAACTAGCTGACTTATTCCATATGTACACTATGTATCTACAGGCACTGCAGCACCCAACAAACATATCTACAGGCAGTGCCACCCCGTGATGTCATTCAAACATTAACAACCAGTCGGAGAGGTTTGGGCTTGGGAGACAGGCATTGTTGACGTGCAGCCTCTGCAGCGGCAAGCTTCTGCTCCAATTTTTGCGCAACTTCCTTTGCTGTCTGCATACACGTAAGAACGGTATAAGTAATGGCACCTTGAACAGCAAAGCTATAATTCTGAAAATAAATTCAAAACATAGCACACCACAGGGAGTAATAGCCACCTTCTCAAGGTTCTCCTTATGCTGGTTTACTACCGCCACGTGCTTCTCAACCACCGCAGACGCTTTGGAGCGGACCGACTCGATCACCATCTGCCTCTTGGCAGAAGCTTGGTCCAGCTCCTGCTGAATCTTCCCCGCCAAGTACTCGGATTTCTTCGGGGAAACAGCATGCTGCACGACTACAGCGTCATGCCTTGCAGTCACTGACGCTGCCTTGGAGCGGACGGCGTCAACATGCTGCTGGTGTAAGTCCTCGGCAGTTTCCATGCTGCGGGCCAGGCGCAGCGCGATCTCCTCGGTTCGCTTGCGGCGCTCCTTGAGAGCAGTTTCACGGCCATTATCCGCCTTTTGAAGCACCAACGTTGCCTGTGAGAGTTCAGAAACACCTCAGTCTTCAAGACTCTCAGACGGGTCTACACTTGTGTTGAACGACTCCATGAAGTCCGAGGTGTTTCGCTCTCAAGTATATACTTGCAAAATCACCTCCGGAAGGGAAGCCTACAATGAGGCTTGGGGAAGTTTTCATAACGTTGCGCCACACCAGTTCAAGACAGAAACTTGCCTTACTGCGTGTTGCCTCCAGATTCTCCACACGCTTCTTCTCTGCAAAGTCCAGCTTCCTCTCTAAACGTTCCGCCAGCTGCGAGCGCTCACAGTCCTCCTCCGCGCGAACTTTTGTCACCACCGCGCTGGGAACCATTCCCAACGTGTTCACAGCCGCCTTCGTCTTTGCCATCTCGAGCTTCTCCTCACGCTTCTTCTGCGCGGACTCAAGCTTAGTTTCGAGGCGCACTGCGAGGGTCGCGAGCTCCTCCTCCTCCTGCTGCCGCAACTTCTCGCGCACTGCGGTGGGACTGTTGCCGAGGGAGTTATTGGCCGCCTTGACCTTGGTCAACTCCAAAACTTCCTCGCGCTTCTTCGATGCAGACTCCATCTTCGATTCCAAACGCTCCACAAGCTGGGAACGGGAAGCAGCTTCCTCGAGGCGCACTTTCTCGGCCACGGCGCGCGGGCTGGTTCCAACCGAGTTCACTGATGCACGAAGTTTCTTCGCATATTGAAGACAGCTTCGCTTGAAGGCTGCACTCTGAAAACCACGCAAACCCCAGCCATAAGACTTGGAAACAGGCTAGACTTGCAACACGCGGCGACACGGAAAAATAATGCAGTTGATATGAGGTGCAGCACAATATAAAGGACTCGGTATCTTATTCGGTATTCAGCAGCGGCTACATGGAAAACCTGGCACTGACATGTTAAGGCGAAAAGCAAGCTTCTATACCTGCTGTCTCTCATCAATTGCGTGACGGAGGCTATCCGTTTGCACAGACAAGTATTGTTGAGCAAGACTCACGCGGTGGTTGAAGCCTGAGGCCACCTGCAGAGAGTCAACACCATGTCCTCATTAAAACGCGTCATATCCAGGGACAAAGAACACGGCGAACTCTTTACACCCAGCACGAGCAAGTAAAGGGAGCAGCGACAATACCTTTGCGTTCTTAAAAACAGCGAGCTGCGATGCGTTCACCTCCTGCACAAGCAGTTCTCCAGGTATGCTATCAGCCATGGGAAGCCAACCATATTTGCTAAATGCTTTTCTATTGCGGCAGGGCAAATAACTTTCACAGAATATAGTGGAAGGACACGCGATGGAAACTTCGAAGAGCGAGTACAATATGGTATGTACGCAGGCATATTGCACCAGACATCAACAGCAACGAACCTGCTGTTCTGGATCAAAGCCCCCTTAACAGACTCGGTACCAGGCGCGCACTCCCCTCAATCCAGAGGCATAAGGAGGATGTAAGGTACCATACAACTGAAAGTGGCAGCTTAAGTGGTGAGAAGAGACGCGTGCTTACCTTGCGTTTGTGCCTGATGATTGCGGTACGACTCTTCAAACGGGTGGCAACTTCAGGTACAGCACCCTTGGTACTTTTTCCAATATCAACCACGATTATATTCTTCAAGGTGCTTGCCATAGTTCCTGTTCGAGAGGTAACTGAAAAGGGAATAGTGTGTTGTACGTTTACCGTGCGGAAGAGTATTCAACTGTCGTGTGCGTGACTGTTCAACTGTTCAAAATGGTTCCGGTGATTTCAACGACAACCTTTATGTCGCGTCGCGTCGTGACACAGTGTCACAAGTGTCACTGTATGCTGCACTGCCGATCATCAGCTGATGAACCATGATGATGATGATGATGATGGGGCGAATTCTTAAACGTTGGGACTTCCACTTGGCGTTGGGCGTATCGCAGTGTCGAGTGTGGAGTGTCACTTGTATGGGGGATTTCTTTCGCTGACGATGACGACGCGACGCGACGCGACGCGAGCACGCGACACGACGCGGCGGTGGAACGGACGATGCGAATGGACGTTCGTAAATCCAACGGTGTCGATGATGATAGCGAAGGATGAGTAAGGCCTATCAAAGGCGAAGCGATTCAAGCGAACGCTGACTAAAACTTTAAAATCGTTATCGGTTATGAACCGTTGAAACGACCGCAGAGCTCTGGACGTGAAATACGTGATCTGTCAATTCGAATTGATCACATACCTCGTATGACGATGACGTATCTGATATGCATATCAGTCACTTCAGTGAACTCAGAAGTCAGAACTTGAACTGCAACTGGTCAAAACAAATAAATTATCGATCGCGATGACAAATTGTCATGTCGCACGACTACGACTGCGACTGCGACGAAACGAGAATCGGGATGAGGTCTTGGTCGATGAGCATGACCATCCGATGGTGACCATGAGCCATGAGGATGACCATGACATGAGCCGATATCGATATCGTGGACACATCGCTATCGCTAGCGCTATCGATACATGATCTTGATGAGGATGACATGACATGAGGCAAAGAAGAAAGATAGGCAGAGCAAGGGGCACGGGCATAGAATTAGATGATAGAATATAAACTGTGTACTGTATATTGGGAATATTCTATGCCCCTTGAGGCAGAGCAGAGGGAGAGGCTACTGTATCGACGATTCGAGTGACTAATTGCGAGACACCCGCACCCGACCGCACCACGACCGACTGGCGCGTGGCGCTGGCGCTGGCGCTGGCGATGGTGATGGTGATGACCATGACCATTGACCCATGATGACCGCGACCGTGACCATGAGATGACTCATGATGTGACCATATCGCATACTAGGCTTGGTCGATCTCAATTTTGAGATCTCCGCTAGGCCTGTCTCAGGCCAAGGATGCGCTTTGGGTTTTTGGCGTTGGCGGTGGCGTGGCGCGCAGTTTTTGTCAGCGTGGTGGCGCGCCACGGCGCTGGCGCGGCGCCTGAATTTTGGGGGTGCCGCCCGCAACGCTGGCGTGGCGCCTGGATTAATTGGGGCGCCAGCGCGCCGGCGCCCTTGGCGAGAGACGGGGTCGTGGGGAGAGTTTGGAGGAGGGGCAGCCCCCCGTCCGTAATCGACCGCCTTCTACCTTGAAAATGCCTCTCGTGGGGCGTGACATGGCGTGACAAGCGAAGGGTGGCCCGTGGCGATGACGTCGTGGGACTGGCGTGGCGAACGAGCCAGCGCCGCTGGCGGAGCGCCTCGATTACGATGGAGCGATGGCGCGCCGTGGCGGCAGCGCGGCGTGTGCATTTTCCTGGCCCGCCAGCGCTGACGGGGCGTGTGGGCTCTCAAAATGGGTCAGGCGCCAGATATGGCGCGCCGGCGCGTCCAAAGCGCATCCTTGTAAGTCTTAGGCCATCTGAAACGATCTGATCGTTCGATCATCTCATCATTCGTTTATATTTTGTATTTATACAAACAATACAACAGTGGTCAGTGAAAGAATACAAACGTACTAGGCGGATCGATCTCAAAAAGAGATCTCCACTAGGCCATCTGACCGTAGGATCATGTGCGCGAGAGCGCGACAGTGCTTCGCTTTTTGCATCCCAACATGCCATGCCATAACGCGAGGGTGGCGTCGCGATAAATGTACGCGACTGCAGTGGCACTGTCATCGTTAGCGTCTGGCGGTCGTGAGATCGGAAGTTCGTCTGTGTCGCCCGTTGGGATTCGCGCTTTACTGGAATATCCCGGTTCACGGATATCAGACAGTCCTGGAACCAATATAGATCAACTCTTATAAGAAATAAACCCTAAGCTAGATATACCCGGAACGGTCACGGAGTCAGGATTCGCGGCCATGAATCTGAAATTCCCGGCCGCGAATTCCGAGGAACGGTCTCGAGTCTAACTACATGTGACACTCGGTGTGTCACAGCACGGGCTTACGGATCAGTCACGGTCCAGTGTTGGCTACCTAGGAATCTGTCATAGGGGCCTGCACCGGGACTCCCGGTCAGGGCTGCCTGCTCACCGCAAACCGCTCATCTCAAATTTCCCGTGCGTGCCCAAACGCGCCGTCGCGCACCACCTCTCAAAGCGGCCGTTTTAGCCAATCATGGCCAAATTAGCTGTGGAAAAATAGCGTGGAATGGGTCCACGACCTACTGGAATATCCCGGTTCACGGATATCAGACAGTCCTGGAACCAATATAGATCAACTCTTATAAGAAATAAACCTTAAGCTAGATATACCCGGAACGGTCACGGAGTCAGGATTCGCGGCCATGAATCTGAAATTCCCGGCCGCGAATTCCGAGGAACGGTCTCGAGTCTAACTACATGTGACACTCGGTGTGTCACAGCACGGCAGTGCCGACAACGGATCCGGAGCAGCTCCGTCTCCGTTGTACGGAGCACCGATTTTACCAGGCTCCGGCTCCGTAGGAGCCCGCGAGATCGAGGATTCGCATTGCTCCGTCTCCGACGGGGCGTTGAAAAGTCAGGCTCTGGCTCCGTAGGAGCCAACCGAGTCCAAGCTCCGTGCTGATCTGGCTCCGACGGTGCAGAATATAATCAGCCTCCGAGCCCGCGGAGCCGTGAAAATTTAGGCTCCGATGCGATCCGCGCTCCGCGGATTCATATTTTGTCACGCTCCGGCTCCGAATCCGGGCGGATCTAACAACATTTTACGGGGTAGACAAAAATCCTGAGTTAGCTTTGAATGGCGCAGTCGGTCCGCCCACCATCTCACCATGGCCCCTCCAAGGCCTGCAGCATGCTGTTCAGACCTCACTCCCTTGCGAGATCATAAAAAATACCCAGGTCCTGAACAAGTCGATATGGCTGTCGTGGTGAACATACCGGGGTCGTGGTTCACGTCCATGTCACCGAGCGAGAGAGCCAAGACGTTCTCGGCGACTGCGGTGGAGTATCAAGAAGTTCACCAGTTCGGAACTGGACGCTCATCCGCCAAGACCGAGGGGATACGGTTCCAGGTATAATTATCCAGCTTTAATACTATCAGCAAGCCGCCTACGCTCGTAAGTAGCCCGGAAACCCGGTCCGAGCGACGCGCTTCTTGGCACGCTTGGTGCCATTCTAAAACATGCACAAAAACACGGTAGGATCCGTTCGTTCCGCGCAATCCGGCGGAGCTTGAAAGCTTCAGGCTCCGGCTCCGTAGGAGCGCGAAAAAGTGAGGGTTCGCCAAGCTCCGGCTCCGCAGGAGCCGAAAAAAATGAGGCTCCGGCTCCGGAGGAGCTGCCAAGCACCACGCTCCGTCCCATCCCGGCTCCGTAGGAGCCGTCGAACATGAGGGTCCGGCTCCGCAGGAGCCGGTGGACACCAGGCTCCGAGGTGGCTCCGTTGGCTCCGTTGTCGACACTGCAGCACGGGCTTACGGATCAGTCACGGTCCAGTGTTGGCTACCTAAGAATCTGTCATAGGGGCCTGCACCGGGACTCCCGGTCAGGGCTGCCTATACAGATTTCAGCACGCTTTGCTGCTGCTGCTGTTGTTGTTGTTGTTGTTGTTGTTGCTGCTGCTGCTGCTGATTAAGTACTAGGCGTTGTCAATCACAAATATGCGATCTCCACTAGGCGTCGATCTTTTTGGACAACACGATTAATTACCATTCCGTCCGACGTGGCACGCCGCGATGCTCGTATTTCTTTTTGTCGGGCGTTACATTTTAGTGCAGTCGTGGCAGCCGAGGTTCCATCCGGTAATTTCGATTTACGAACATCGCGTCGGCCATGCGATGTTAACATGGATATCGCCATTACATCATCTGACCGCAGGATCATGTGCGCGACAGTGTTTCGCTTTTTACTTCCCAGCATGCCATGCCATAACGCGTGGGTGGCGTCGCGGTAAATACACGCGACTGTTGTGGCACTGTCATCGTTAGCGTCTGGCGATCGTGAGATCGAAAAATCGACTGCGTCGCCCGTTGGGATTCGAGCTTTGTTGTTGTTGCTGCTGTTGCTGCTGCTGCTGATTGACTAAGGTAATTTACTTCATGCCAAGACTATAAAGGTCAGAGGTCTAGGCGTTGTCGATCACAAATATGCGATCTCCACTAGGCGTCGATCTTTTTGGACGGCACGATTAATTACCTTGCGATGTTAACATGGATATCGCCATGACATCATATGACCGCAGGATCATGTGCGCGACAGTGCTTTGCTTTTTGCTTCCCAACATGCCATGCCATAACGCGTGGGTGGCGTTGTGGTACATACACGCGACTGTTGTGGCACTGTCATCGTTAGCGTCTGGCGATCGTAAGATGGAACATTCGACTGTATCGCCCGTTGGGATTCGAGCTTTGCTGCTGCTGATGTTGCTGTTGCTGCTGATTGAGTAAGGTAATTTACTTGATGCCAAGACTATAAAGGTCAGAGGTAGTAAGTAAGTAAGTAAGTAAGTAAGGTAAGGTAAGGTAATTTGGTCCGGTTCCAAATCATAAGGAGCAGAGGTTACAAACAAAGGCGGACCTGGCGGTGTCATCGTTATCGTTTGGCGATCGTCAGATCGGACATTTGTTCGTGTCACCCTTGGGATTCGGTTTTTGTTTGTTTAAGTAAGTAAGTAACGTTCATGCTATACCCAGATTTGGGCTTTTGGACCTGGGCGCTTTTTTATCACTGCTCTGTGGTTGGCTCAACTCCCGGCGATTCATTCACAATTATTTACCTCTGGGTTTTCATTTTGCACTTTTTGCGCTTTTCATTTCGTGGGGGTCGAACTTGGACAGAAGACATGCCCAGTTGAGCCCAAAGCCCAAAGTTTGCGCTTCTCCGACCCCGCAGTTTTTACTGCGAGGTCTTGGATCGTAATCGGCTGACGGTCAGTACGCCTCACCGGGAAAACAGATCGCTTATCGTGAACGACGACGTGGGACGGATTGAACATGACAGTTTCAATAATAATAATAATAATAATAAAACATTTACGCTAGCAAAAGGGGACAAAGTCCTGAGAGTGCGGTGACCCTGCTGTGCAGGCAAGTGAAAACACAAGGGGCTACTCCCTCCGCTACAGCGCGCCCAAGAAGGGCTCAACCCACTTCAACCCCGGGGCTGCATCTAGAGAAAAAGCTTTGGGCTAGTGTGATAAAAAACTACCCTAGGATCCATTCGAGAAGATGTATTCCTTCAGACCAGATGAAAGCCGCCCTTCGGCCCTTTTGTGCAAACGACAGGATCGGTTTCGATGGACTTGCATATGATGCCTACGGCGACCCTATCACTAATATGGGTAGGAATGTTTATGGGAACCCCCCGTTTGACGGCAAGGAAAGATTCTCAAATTCAGCGGTCGTGGCTACCTTAGAACTCGGTCGCCGTGCTGCAAACTCTGTACCAGGATTTCGAGGCATCTGGATCCTCCCACTCTCCCCAAAAAATCAAGGAAAGTGGATTGCTAAAGGATTTAAAATGGTTTCTGATTTCCTCATAACACCATTCCTTTCATCCCACACGCGGGTTACTATAGACGGGAGATGACCCGCCCATATGTTCCCCCGGGCGGAGGATGTTACAAGGATGACTTCTCAGATGTTTGTATTATTGCCATTGATAGCCCTCCGAGCCAAGACTTTCCTGCTCACGACTGGAGTGGGACGCAGAGAAAGATTGCAAGATGGTGCATCAATGTCCTTCACGAGAAGAAGATCGCCGAAAAAAGACTGAACTGCACAGGTGTTGACTCTGGGATTTGGCAGCGAGGAAGTCCTGAGCGAAAGGAAGCTTGTCACGTCCTGGCAGCCTTTGCCCGTGGCCCCTCCCGTAGGAGACCCAGCAGAGTGCCCACCCGGCAGAATACTATGGAGGACACTATGACACGTCTTACACGAACAGGGACAACAAACCATTTGTTAGAACTGTCACTTGGCCCAAAGAACTCACTTTGATGGGTTATCGTCCGAAGCATTTTGGACAGGTTCTTAGCACCATAGGGGTCCACCAGAGAAGACTGAAGCCTCTCCTAAAGAAACTTTCCAGGCTGTGCAGATACCACACTCGTGTTAGACGAGACGCCTTCCTTAATAGGAATGCTAGAATCGAGAACCATGACCCTCTCAAAACCACACTTAGCCGTATTACCGGTATCACAGAAGAAGAAGCTGTTGAAAGAGCGAGCTAACAACATGTCTATCCTTTAACCTCCTGAATGATTCTTCACCTCTCCCCCTTCTCCTCACTCAGATGAATAATTGATTAGCACCTCCTCCCCTCCCCTCCCCCCTTTGGTAGGAAGGGTCCCCCCTACCTTTGCTCGCCCCTCCACCTCCACACTCCGTTCCCTCCACCTCCGCCTACCTGACCCTCCACCACCACTCCTCCTCCACCTCGCTTCCGCCCCTAATTTCCATCACAGATGCAGCCTCGCTCCACCTCCATCTCCTCTGCTGCTTCTCCGCCGGCACGACCTTTTAGCGCTCTGCGCAGTTTTGCCTTGCCGCGGTTTCCTAGGTTGACTTGACCTAGATGAGCCTTTCGAGGCGCGCTATGAGGATGACTCCAGCTCCCTCTGTTCTTCAGTTGCCTGCTTGCAGGATTGCAGCGGACTTATGACATTGTCATTATTCTCAGCGTAAATGTTATATCATTATTAAAAAACTCTAGACGGTGGAGAAGCAGCCATGGCCATGTGGGTGGTGTGGAATCTAAGGTGGTGGGGAAGGAAGTCGAAACTGAGGGGGTTTTGAAGACATGTGCGAGGGTGGGTGGGGTAGGTGGGGACGGAAGGTGGAAGGGGAGGGGAGGGGGGACGGCCTCCCTTGGTGGCAAAAGGTTTTTTCTAGATTAATTTTGGGCCCAAAACTAGATTAAGAATGCCAGTGCTTTATTCTAGATTATGTTAGGGTGTGTCATGTCGCGATCGCATGTCTTCCCGCTCGATTGTCACCACCACCAAAATGCCGACCATTCAAACGAAACGAAACACTCCGCCGGACATTCTCTCGCTCTCTCGCTCTCTCGCTCTCTACACTTTTTTTCAACGTTCGTAACCAACATACATGTATTCACAAGACGAATACCTTTTATTTGAGCTCTTGAACGACCCCATCCGCAACCGCATCGCTTCGTTTGCAGTCGCGACTGCAAGCTAAGTTGATGCGGTTTAAGATGGGGTCGACCCCACATGGGATGAAAAGCTTGGCAGTCGAGGGGTTTTTGTGGATTTCAGCGCACGAAACTTGGCACTGATATTATTGATAGTAATATCAGTTGACCCTCTTAAGCGCAAGCACATTCGTTAAGTGTACTCAAAACGAGCGCATCTTAGCATTGAGCTTTTTGGGTTTGGGTTTTGAAGTACCCAAACCCAAAAATGCCAAACAGTCAAGGCCTTCCCGGGCGTTCTAGCACGCGAAACTTGCCACAAATATTTCTAACATAGATATCTTAAAGACAGCCAACGCACAGCATCTGCAACAACGTGTGCTCAAAACGGCAGATTTATTTCTTTGGCGGATACATTGGGTTCGGGTTTTCATGTACCCAAAGATGCCAAACAGCCGAGGGCATCCTATGCGTTCTAGAGCACGAGACTTGGAAAAAAACTGCCAAGATATATATCTTTGAGTTGCCTGAAGCTCAAGGCTTTAAGCTACTTGTGCGCGAAACGCGCAATTTATTTCTAAGGCAGATTTCTTTGGGTTTGGGAAACGAACCCAAACCCAATATATCTGCCAAAGAAATAAATCTGCCGTTTTGAGCACAAGTTGTTTCAGATGCTGTGCGTTGGCTGACTTTAAGATATCTATGTTAGAAATATGTGTGCCAAGCTTCGCGTGCTAGAACGCACGGGAAGGCTTTGACTGTTTGGCATTTTTGGGTTTGGGTACTTCAAAACCCTCACCCAAAAAGCTCGATGCTAAGATGCGCTCGTTTGGAGTGTACTTAACGAATGTGCTTGCGCTTAATAAGAGGATCAACTGATATTACTATCAATAATATCAGTGCCAAGTTTCGTGCGCTGAAACGCACGAAAACCCCTCGACTGCCAAGCTTTTCATCCCATGGGGGTCGACCCCATCTTAAACCGCATCAACTTAGCTTGCAGTCGCAACTGCAAACGAAGCGACGCGGTTGCGGATGGGGTCGTTTAAGAGCTCAAATAAAAGGCATTTGTCTTGCGAATACATATATGTTGGTTACGAACGTTGAAAAAAATGTACTTCATGTAATGTGATTAAAATCACAAGGGGTTGTGCCTGCAGTCACAGCGCAACAAAGTTGGGGCGGGCAAGCGATAACCTATATTTCCATACTTAATAACTAGCAAACGGCGTTTGTTGTCACTGTAAGAACGTAAAAACGGACACTGGAAAACTCCATCGTACCTCGTGACACTCTCGTGACACTGTGCTACCTCTACCGAGGTACCGTCATGTCATTACAGACAGTATTTAGACACGTCATCAAAATACGGGCATGTGAATTGAAACACCAGCATGGCGCATGTTCAACACAATGCAAATTCCGAATTTAGTGAATTTCGGACTTTAGAAATTGGCATTCATCCATTCTAAAATGTACACGCCAGTCGAAAAATAAGATATTTGGATGATGTTAGACTTTCAGAAATTCGCAATACATATATACTTGAAGATTTAATGTGCTGCACACACCAACCTTGCGATATATGCCTTCTAGCAAGCAATTATGATGGCTGGCTGGTCAGCTCGCGTGACCACTGTTTTAGAGGGGAAGCCAACGAGCCAACGAGCCAATATATGCATTTCAACCGGGCCTACCGCCCAAATATGATTGGGACATATGTATATATAGGTTCATTTTGATGGTATCCGCGCAGGTGTAGTGTTGATATATAATTGGTAAAAGAATATTGAAGATGAGTCACTAATTTGCCACATTTTGAATGTTCCAAAAAATCCGTTTTGAAAAATTTGAGCGTAGAGGTTTGAAATGCGTTCGTCATGGATATATGGGATGGATATATGCCAAACCAGCGTTCAAATAAATTAATATAGGACCTATATATACCACCTTTCGTGGGATAGCGACCACAAATATCGGTAAGCGACCAATTAAATCATTTGAAAAGCGGTCCTTGTGGGAGGACCAGATCCGGATCTGGTCCTCCCACAAGGACTGCGGGGCAGTAGCCATAGGAGTCGCTGCCAGCACCACCAGACCCAGAGTCGTAGTGGTCCCTAGAATCGTAATCGGAGTGCTGGTCAGTCTCGTCCTCGTAAGCACCACCAGAGTTGTGCTCCTCGTGATCGTCGGAGTGATTGTTGCAGGACTCATCGTCGCTGTCATCGCCCACTGGGTCCACGCGCTCAGAGGAGAGCGAAGCATTCCCAGTAGAAACAAATGTTGGCGGTAAAAATATTCTGCTGCGGCAGTGTCGAAAAGACCGCCATGAGACTCCTCTTGGGAACCTGTGCCCAAGGTAGGAGTTTGTGCCAACTGTGAGGGGTAAAATTCCGGAGAGGCCAAGTGGCCACCAGACTCCCCACAATCGTCGTCAGACTCATCGTAATACCCAGGAGGGTACTCCGATTCGTCCTCGCTCTCGCCACTCTCAAACACTGCGTGAATGTCTGGTTGTCCAGATGTGTCGATGGAACCAGAAACAGAATCCACGGGATGAAAGTAATGACGCTCTACACGAACAGGAGGAGCCTGTCGTATGAGCCTGCGCGTACTGGAGGAGCCAGTCGCGGGTCTCGTGGTCGTTATCTGTGACGAAACAGATTGGGTGTCCAAAATTGCGGACCCATTGCCAACGCCCTTCTCACAGAAAGTTACGGCCGGAATCAAAGAAGAATCGGACGCAGCACCGCCAACTGCTGCGTCCCCTGAAACAATGAGATTCAAAATAATCGGCTCGTAAGTTGCTGGAGGCTGCGGTAATTTCTCAGAAACAGCACTCCGAAAATGCGCGAGCGCGTTGGCTTGGGCTTGGCACAAGGAAATGAGCTGAGCGCGTTTGGAGACTGAAACCTTCTCCAATTTCTCGTCGCACGATAACAAAAGAGCCCCAACCGTCAAGCTGCAAGTGCTGGAGCAGGTGCAGGGAAAGGTCGTGGACGTGGTGGCAAAGCTGGGAGCTGCAGAGGCAAAGGGAGAGGTGCCGACCAAGGCACGGTATCGGTTGCTTTAAAATTTATTATCGGCCAGTTCCGATAATGCAAAAATCTTTGTCGACTGATAACGATATTAAACATAAGTTGTCGACAAATATTGATATATGCTGAAAATTTATCGACAGATACCGATATGCTTCAAAAGGTTATCGACAGATATTGATATGTACCTAAATCTTGTCGACAGATATCGATATTCAGGGTATTACTGATACTGTTAATAAACCTTTTCTGTTTATTTACTTTAATGAGAACAATATTGACTGATGATGTCGGAAGACGTAATTGTATGAAAATGATGGGCATTGCCAATGGTTCAAGTTCCGGCACTCTGTTTCAAGGATATGGTAAACTTGCTAAAAGCAACTACATAATAACGATGCCTTCTAAGAACAGTGCGGTGTTCTATAACACTCTAAGAGATTCAGGGATAAATTCCAATGCATTAGTGAGAGATATTCAGGACTATAGCAGTGGTGATAGCCCAAATAACTTTCTCGTGGTATTTTGACACTTCGTTGAACAAGAAAATTTGTGAATTCACAAGATTGTATCCGTGTTTTGCACCTTGAAACTACATCGCGTGCTCAGAGGAGTGATACACCCACCCGAATTACCTAATATGATTCAAATTGGATGTCCAGATGTTGTGAACACCTTCCATACCTCACGAGTACCTTCAGTTTGTATATGAGTAGGTATACAATACTTCATAGCCGGCACATGGAACCTAATATCCTAGAAGTTATGTTGATTTGAAGTTTGGGTTAGGGTTTGGGGTTTTTCGTTGATTTACGCAATATCCTGCAGACACACCCAGTCACGTGCTAAGACGCGCCACCGAATCGACATTTGCTGTCTACGGGCTGCCTAGCATCCTAAATCTTGAAGTATATACATATATTGAATTTTAGAATGCTTAATATAACCATGCCTAATCCTATGATGACAATGAATCCTATGTTGACAATGACACAAGACGATATCAATAATCAAGCGTTGCAGCGTATTACCAAAGACGCTCAAGACCGAGACGCCATGGTCGCAGATGCATCCAAAGAACTATTACCAACCACTCCTGAAGCTGGACCGTCAAGGATTACTGGAAAGGATAGAAATATGAAACTTGCAGTTCAAGAATCATTGAGTTTACCCGAAATGGCGTCGCCGAGAATATTTGCTACATTAGCATCCACAAGAGCAACAACACGAAGTCAGGTACCACCACCGGCACCTGCGAGTCCTTTCCAAAAAATTAGAAGTTATGTCGCCGGAGACGATTTAACACCCAAATCAAAAACTCCTTAACATATAATAATGCAAGTACCTTGTAATCAAAGCGATCAATCCAATGCGTACTGTCGCCCATCAACCAATTCTTTTAGTAATTTTAACAGCAACATGCCCGATGATGCCCATCAAGATGATAAACAAATACATACATGGTCCGGTTTCGCGTAATAGCTCTGGCAATAGCAATGCACCTTTCAAATCTATGGTCACAGTCAAGAGTAAACCAATTATGAAACATGATGATGTTGACAAGTATACACAAAGGGACACCTCTAATTTGCTGAACGTCTTAAGCCAAGACGCAATCAAATTGCCAAGTACCGTTTTAAACAAAGTCGTTGGTTCTAACATCACATCTAAGGACAATTCTACACAAACGAAATATGCACGAGCATCAGATGTTTCGTATGTATATAGCTATGGTGATAAAAGCACGTCTAAAAGGTATCATGAAAGGACTTCCGGCTTATTACGTAGACCGAAGTTTGTCGGGTAGGAACTCTACAACGTTGGTCACTCCTAAAAGTCAAGACGCCATTATTGCATATCGAGGCTCTGATGCAGAATTTGGAAGTCTGAACACTCTTGCCCAGGACATCTCACGTGGACAAAACGTAGAAGATTGGTATGTCAACCTTTTGACATTGATGAAACAACAACGTAGTACATCAAGATATCAAGAAGCACAACAACGATTTGCTTGACGATGTCAAAATGAAATACGGTGGGTATAAGTTATCGGTTACCGGGCATAGTAACGGCGGTGGTCAAAGCAATTACATAGCGGAAGTCAACAACGTAGAAGGGCATCATTTCAACCCAGCAATAAATCCTTTACAAGAACCGATGAACACTCCCACTGAGAAACAAATGTTGTACTCAACGGAAGTTGACTTGGTGTCATTACCAGCCCGGTTAAAGCCACATCCCAAGAGCAATTACGATATCGTACATGTCAATCCAAAGGTAGGTACGGAAAATAACCTGACAAAATTACACAGTGTGGGACAAATGTATTCAGATGGACCAGAGTCTACGCGGGTCAGTACAACAAGGTCTCGTTACGGCTTCGCGAAGGCTATGACGAGTTCAGCTCTAGGTGGTTATTTTGGGATATTTTACTCCGACTGATAATGACGGCGAACGTATCTTTAGGACCACTCAAGGTCTATTAGTAGAACCAATCTTGTTATCAGAAACTCCCAACGTGAACTTCACTGATTTTATGAATGTCATGGGTGTCAAAGAAAGCTTAGGCGAGAAGAATTACATACGTGAAAAATTAGGATTGAGTCCTATAGAACAAAAACCGTTAACAGAAGTGCCGGTCTATGACCCAATCACAGAGATGATACGTCAAGCCACGGGTCGTGCTGACCAAGATAAGGAGTTGTCCCAAAACGAGATTTAATATTAGAGTATTATAACCCTTGTTTGTACCATCGGTAAACTTTTGATTTATATGATAATAAGGTGAGCAACATTCAAGATATGTTGCCTTTGGACCGTGAAGAATTGATACGCTTAGCCAAACTTCAATAACCAGACCTTAAACAAGCACATATGGAACTCCTCGTTGATGATTACATGAAACGTCCAGAATACTACGATGATTTATACAACGGCAACATAGAGGAACCTAAAGCTTTTAATCGGGATGCTGCTGATTCCATCGGCAACAATGTGCACATCAGCACATTTGAAACAAATATGCCCTGTGTTGCTTGAAAAGATAATTGTTATATTAATATAGATGAGCGTGATTAGTACGAGAACGTTGTTCTTATCTTCCGAAGACAACAGTAATGGAGATTCAGGTGTTTTGCAAATGAACATACCAACTCAGCTGAAAAATTACCCAGCACAAACAAAATTACGATTAACTTTGAATACTTTCTCTTGTGCAAAGACATGGTACTCTATTAATGAAACCAATGGCATATTCTACATTAGTGATACCGTTGCGAACACTCTAAAAGAAGTTCAAATTACTTATGCTAGCTACACTGACTTAGAGCAACTAAGAACAATAGTGCAAACAAGAATAAAAACTGCCATTGATGGATACAGTAAGGGGTGGGGGGTACGCAAGTTGGTGAGAATCGCTGACTGGTTTTTTTGAGCTATGAAATAGTCGAAAATAAGAAATATGGGTGCTGGCGCCGCAGGCGGAAAATTTTGAAAATGTCGCCTTTTTAAGGGTTTATCATTGGACTTTTAAGAAAATTGCTGGCTGATTGAAAGAAAATACTTGCTAATTCTTACCGATTCCATAGGACGCTGGCGCTGGCGGGGGGGGGTACGCAAGTTGGTGGAATTAGCTGGCTGACCCCAAATCTCCGGTTTTCTTAAAGGTGAGTGATTACTGTGCACAGGTACAGTATCTGTCAAGTACGATAATAATGGAGATGGTCTTGATTATAAGAACAAATTTCTTATCACGTTGGACCCTGCAGTATCCAATATTAAATTTGTAGCCTTCAGCGTTAGAACAGTGGAGAATTCCAGGCTTTACCGGGGAGTAACTTACAAAATGCATTAGAATCAGTTTCGTCAGCTGGCAAGTACAATGACTCAGACCAATTACTCGGTGGTCGTGTGTGCCAGGGAACACTGGCCATGTCAAGCCATTCGATTGGCATATTGTATTTATGCGCAGTGGGGCAGTGAAATGGCAATGGGCTCGGAAGGGGACTCCCGAGCCATTGACTGCGTACTATGGGGAGCGAAAGCCTGGGCTCGATTATAGCTGGCAGCATATTATCGTCCACCCTTCTGGAGCGCTACGCCGCTGGGAGCGTAATAGGGGCGGTGGCTGGTTTCTGGAAGACGCCACTCGAGCGAAGGAGCCTGTAGCGCCATTTTCATTACCGCTCAGTAATGCGTACTGGGAGGAGGCGAAGGTGAAGGACGAGTATGAGTATCGCGGGATTCCATACACTGGGCGTAAGTCTTTCCAATCGACGCCTACGTACGAACAGTGACGATTCGGGTACAGGTGCTGTGACCTGGAGTAAGGAGAAGCTACCAGATTCGGATGACAATGATGACGCGGGTGTCACGGACAGTAAGCATGACATGGATACTGTCAGTCTGAAATGGGTGCCTGACTCGCCTGAATATGATGACACCGAGGATGACGTCAGCGAGTTCGATGACTTGGTAGCTGACGATGCTGAAGAACAGGCTGAAGCTCGAAAGTTGAAGAGACTGGGACCGCAGTTGATCATGGATGATAAGGGTGAACTTATCTGGGTGCCAAAGGGCACCTCCCCGACCTCACCCGTTCAGCCAGAGGATCAGCCTATCATCGAGCAGAAGTCTGAGGCCATATCTAGGTGTGTGCTCTGCGACCGGTGACGTGCCCCACATCAGCGCAACCCGCTGTGCGAGACTGGGGACCTTACCCCACGAGGGCCAGATGGGAAGCGTTCCAGATGCTCCCGCGAGAGCGCAGGGAGCAGGCAGCACAGCACCATGCGGAGGAATTGGAACCTGAGTGGGAAGAGGGGGCATACTGTTTGTGGAAAACAGAGCAGGCACTGCGCCTGCAGCAGGAACAACGGAGGAGCAGGGGGGCGAACCACAGGAGATCGCGCAGAGTTAGCGAGCCAGTACTGGCAGCACCTATACTGTAGAAGCCGAGACAGGGCAAAGCAAAGATGGGTATAGCTGTTTCAGGAAGGAGGCACCAGCTGCTGCGGCGACACCTGGTGATGAGCAGAACAGCGGCGCGGACGGCAAGGTCAAGCAGCACGGAGGCGAGACCAAGGAGGCCAAGCCGGATGAGGAGGACGCAGAGGTACCACAATGGATCCTGGACGAACTGGTGAAGCTGAAGCAGCGGTACCAGGACGTGGTGGGGATGGAACTACCCAAGGGCGTGGTGGATCGAGAGCACAAATCGCCGCTGGTACTGGACCCTGAGTACAAGGAGGGGGCTCGGCATAAACGATGCTACAAACTATCCATGGAGGAAATGAAGCAGCTGCGTGTACAGTTAGACGAGCTTCTGGCAAAAGGGTACATCCGCCCTTCTTCCTCGCCATGGGGCAGTCCGGTGTTGATGGTACCCAAGCCTTCTAACCCGAAGGAACTAAGGCTGGCGATTGACTACAGACAGATCAATGAGATCACCGTGAAGGACCGTTACCCCTTACCGGACGTGCAAGCTCTTATTGATGACATGCAAGGAGCAACCATCTTTTCTACCGCTGACGCACTGTGGGGGTTTTGGCAAGTCCCTATGGAGGAAGAAGCAGTGGAGAAGACCGCCATGACCACGCCGTTTTAAGCATATGAGTGGTTGGTCATGCCAATGGGGCTGTCCAACAGTCCTTCGTGTTGGCAGCGAATGATGCAGAAGTACTTGGGCCACCTACCGTTCGTCAGAGTTTTTGTGGATGACATTATGATCTTCTCGCGTAACCCCGAGGAGCACCTGGACCACCTGCGGCAGGTTTTGGAGGTATGTCGACAGAATAAGGTCAAGCTGAAGGAGTCCAAGCTGCGATGCTTTAAACGCTCAGTACGTTTCCTGGGACATGTCATTGACCGCACTGGCTGCCGACCACAACAAGACAAGATAGCATCCATACGGGACTGGCCGCGACTGGAGACGGTGAAGCACGTGCGACAATTCTTGGGTTTGGCTGGGTCTTATCGACGGTACATACAGGGTTTCGCTGACTTGGCGCACCCCTTGACCAAGCTAACCAAGAACCTAGTGCCATGGGAATGGGGACCGGAGCAGGAACACGCTTTTGCACGCCTCAAGACCGCCCTCACCACTGCACCGACCTTGATCTTGCCCGATCAGGAAGCAGCTCATCGTGGCACCAGCCCCTTTGTTGTGCAGACCGATGCAAGCGCAGTGGTATTAGCTGGCGTGCTGATGCAGGATCTAGGCAAGGGCCTGCAGCCCATAGCCTTTGAGAGTAAGCAATTCTCTTCAGCCGAGCAGAACTACCACGCGGGTGAGCGAGAGCTGGCCGCAATTCACCACTGCACCACACAGACGTGGAGACACTACTTGATCTTCACGGAGTTTGGGCTAATGGGGAACCATGCTCCACTGAAGTGGCTGTTTGCACCTGGATGTGAGCTCAGCCGACGTCAGGCCAGGTGGTATGAAGATCTGGTGGAAGTAGGAGTGCATGCAATGGAGCACGTGCCAGGACGCACACTGGTGGTACCGGACGCTGCCTCACGGCGACCGGATTATGTGCAGGCGACGGCGCGAGAAGGGCTTAAGGAAGCAGGGTATGTGGACCCGAGCACTGACCAGCCGGTATCTGCAGAGGAGGGCAGAAGAGCAGCGGGAGCTAAAGGGAAACCAGAGAAAGAGGAGAACGTGGTGGCTGGCCTGAAGAAGGTTGTAGAGGAGGAGGATCCCACTTCACCTTTGGACTTGGAGCTCAGCTCGTCGGATGAGGAGGAAGATGAGTACCCACCGGTCAGTGTGCCCAAAGTAACCGGTAAGCTAACTCAGCTGAACGGTCTCTGGTGGGCGGAAACACCGGACTTATGGCTGGACGCTATGGTCACAGTGGAAAGGATGGTTGCGCTACCAACAATGGGGGGAGTCCAGACACGAGCTCAGAATGAGCAGCAGCCAGCAGAGAAGCAGCGGCCAGCAGCGGTGCAGCAGCAGTCCACACCAAGGATGCAACCTGGAGAACCCCTGGTAGACAATCAGGACTGGAAGCTAATTCCGTCCGAGTTCCGTCGACTACAAGCCAAGTATTCGAAAGTGTTGGGTGGCCGGTTCCAGGTGGATGCATGCTGCGACCTCATGGGGCAGAACCGGCAGGTGGACACGTTCTGGACAGACTGCCTAAAGGAACAGTGGAGGGGTCGCGTGGTGTGGTGTAACCCACCTTTCTCGGATTCCAAGGTGAGTATTGCAGACATCCTAAGGCACTACGCTTCAGAGGCCCGGCACGCCCCCCAGAGCACAGCCGCGCTGTTCCTGTTGCCTGACTTCCCGCAGGCTGACTGGCGGCCCTTGCTGCGAGGATATGGGATGGAGATCGTGGAGACCATACCTCGCGTGAACGAGCAAGGGGAGCCCAACCGAATGTTCATCTCTCCCGGCGAAGAGAGGGGGCACCGTACAGCCTTACAGGAGTTGCCCATCCCATGGCCCGTCTTGGTGGTATTGGCCAAACCACAGCGTAAGCACTTCGACGAGATCACAGCTCCGAGAGAAAGACCTTCAGCATCACCAGCAGTGACTCTCAAGGGTGCCGCAGCAAAGATCAGGGACCAGGCAGGTGTGGTGGAACCGGAAATGTTTCTGCGTGCCTTACGGGCAGAACACAGGCGCAGTGAGTACCTATCAGCCCTGAAGCAGGAATTACTGGCCACACAGCACCACCGCACCGAGCATTTTCGGCTGGTAAGTAACATCATCTGGAGAGTGGCGGAAGGACGCTATCAGGTGGTGTTAGCTCCCGACTCCCCTCTGAGAGAACTGGTCTTGAGGGAAGCTCACGAAGCACCTGCAGCAGGTCATACAGGGAGGGACAAAACCTTGGACAGAGTCAGACGGCGATTCTGGTGGCCACGAATGGACCTGGACGTAGCTGAATGGGTGAAGACTTGCGTAACCTGTCAGCAAACCCAGCCGCGCCAAGGATACCCAGCAGGCTTGTTGCAGCCCCACACTGTGCCTAGCCGGTTGTGGGAAGTGGTGAGCATAGACTTTGTCACGGGTCTCCCCACGACAGAGAGGAGTGTGAATGCCTTCGCCACATTCGCATGTAAACTGAGTAAGATGGTGCACGTGGTCCCGATGGCGTATAACGATAGCTCAGCAGAGGTGGTGACCAGAATGTTCATGGATGCAGTATGGCGACTGCACGGGGCCCCGATGAAGATTGTGTGCGACCGGGATCCGCGCTTTCGAGATGCCCTGACACAGGAGTTTATGCGATTGATGGGCGTAAAGGTAGCCAGCACCACCCCTTATCACCCGCAGAGTGATGGCCAGGCTGAGCGTAGTAACCACACCGTGGAGCGCATGCTGCGTTGTTATGTAGCGGAGAACCAGGAGGATTGGGACCTGTGGGTAGCACCAGTGGAGTACGCCATCAATGACTCCAAGTCAGCAGTAACGGGGTTCTCACTATTCGAGCTGGTGTACGGACACGCGCCAGCAACCCAGCTGGACCTCTACTTCATGGACGCAGCACTGGAGGGAGGCGCAAAGAGGAGAAAGGGAGGTCGCACGGCAGCGGACAAGCAAGGCACAGCACATCAGTTGGCCAAGCAGTTCGCGCAGCAGCTGCAGGCGGCACGAGAGGGTTTGCAAATGGCTCAGCAGCGTATGATGGAGCAGTTTGATGCACGACACCGGCTCCAGCAGTATAAGGTAAATGATCAGGTGTGGGTGGATGGACAACACTTGACGTTGCCTGGTGACAGGGGCCTGAAACCCAAGTTGCGCAAATTGCGGCACGGACCTCTGCGAGTGGTAGAATGTTTGTACAGCGACCGGCAGCAGGAGTTACCAGTGCAGGACCGAGGAGCCCCGTCAGCATACAGACTGGAGTTGCCCGTGCACTGGAAGGTACATGACACATTCACCGCAGACAGGCTCAGCCCAGTACAGTCAGGTGCAAATCACTTTGTCAGCAGACGAGAAGAGATGGCACCGCCACCAGTAATGGTAGAAGGGCAAAGGGAACGCGAGGTGGAGCGCATCATCCGCACACGCTTCAGGAAGCTAGGCGGGAAGACTGGCGGGTCAGTGCAGGAGTGGTTGACCAAGTGGAAAGGATTGCCACACAATCACAGCCAGTGGCGAACCAGAGAGGACCTGGAGGGCAAGGGAGGCAGGCTGGAGCCTTTGAGAGCCTTTGAGGCCGATGAGGAGAAGCAGAGGAAGGCCCCAGAAAAGAGGCGTAGGGAGACGCACGGCCAGCAGCAGGAGCAGAGGGCTCAGCTCATGGCAATGAGATCCCCCACCCCGAAGGTTTACAGTAAGGGTGCCAGTCAGGTCTATCAGCCGCATCTCACGACGGTGCAACATCCTGTGAGGATCCTCGTCCTCTTCTGTGGGACTGGGTCTGTAGAACAGCAGTTCCAACGACAATTCGACGGCTGCGAAGTGGTGACAGTGGATATTCTGCCTAAGTGGCAAGCAACATGCACCGAGGACATTCTCCACTGGAACTACAGGCTGTACCCCCGCCGGCACCATTTCGACGTGATCTGGGCGAGCCCACCATGTAAGGAGTTGTACAGCAAGGCCAAGACTAGGGGAGTACCGGACCTGGAGCTGGCTGATCGGCGAGTGAAGCGTACCCGGCAGATCATCGAGTACTACGATCCAGCATACTACTTCATTGAGAACCCGGCTGGAGATGCACTGCGAGGGCTGCACACGCGATCTGTGATGAAGGGTTTGCCCGATCCTCACCCCGTCTCTTACTGTAGGTATGGGACGCCCTACATGAAACCTACACATATCTGGACGAACGCCGTGTTACCCGTACCCCTGCTGCAGTGTACCCAAGCAACACCATGTCCCGCGAGAGCTGTGCTGGGAAAGCACGAGAACACATCGCAGGAAGGAGTTTCGGCGTCCAGAACACGAGGCATGGGGTCAGCCCAAGCGGTATACGCGATCCCCGCACCTTGTTGCACCACCTGTTCTGTGGGCTGAAGTTGGGTAAGCGCATGAGCGAGGAAAGCGCAGCAGCAGTCATGGACCTCATCGCCACTCTGACAGCGCAGACGGACGAGATCCCGATGCAGGAACAAGATACTGGGGTCTAAAACCCTCAGGGCGCAAAGCAGCGCAAGACCCGCAGAGCGAGAGGAGTACCAAGGCGACAGAACCGTTTAAGCGTTGGCAGCGTAATTCGGGGATGGAGCTTCGGGAAACCTCCAGCGCGGAAGGGGACTCAGACCCAAGGACTGGGGGGCACGGGACCCAAGAACCCGGGGCTTAGAAGCCAGGGGGACTCAGACCCAAGGACTGAAGGGCACGGGACCCGAGAACCCGAGGCTTAGAAGCCAGCATCACTGTGCATGTTTGTTGATCCCCAGACAATGTAAATACAGGCGAACACTGCTAGACGCTAGCGAGGACGTAAGCGCGCGCCTAAAGGGGGGGGAAGAGTTGTGCCAGGGTAAGTCACGAGACAGAACGACAGCGTGTCAGAATGGCGAGTGACGGGTACTATGACAGTCACCAATGACAGGCGTTTATGGCCAGATGACGAGAGTGTCTGACAGAAATGACTGACAGAAATGCCTGACCCGAAAGTGAGTTTTGGTGGGGAAACCAGCAATCAGAGAAATTGGAGGGAAAGCTGGTAGACCTCCAATATTGCCGAGTCAGCACAGTTATAATTATTCAGAGTGATATGGAGTGGCCTGGAATGATTGATAATATAACTGGGCTAGTCGGCAGATTCTATGATGTGACAGATCGAGTTCTCATGAAACATGATGGGACCTGACAGGAGTCGACATCGAGTTATGTTCGAAAGTTCGAGATCTGAAACCATGGCATAAGGCAGCCGAGCAGGCTGAATGAATCAGTTTTGAATTTGTTACTGTGAACAGCCACACCTGGTTGTTTGTAACTTCGACATTAAAGAAAGATCCGATTCATATATATATCATGCTTACAGCAATATATATCTCTTTGTAGGACTGAACTAGGTTCCCTGCATTGTGTAAGTAGACTGAGAGGCTCTTAGAGAGCACCCCCGAACACATTGAATAGTCGGTTGTTACAACCTATACCTTTGTTTTTTCATAATGTATATATATATATATATATATATATATATATATAATGAGCTCTTTCGGCAACGAACTAAATGTAAAAGAAGTAACAGCAACTTCAGTGAAAGCAAGTGAAAATATGGCAATCGGTCGTGGTGGGGTTAATAATAATCCTTCATCAAATACCTTTTTAAATCTACTTGGGTCAAAAGTTCAACTTGATTTTGATGCAAGTCAAAGTGGTACTCCAGGTGAAGCTTTCTTCTACATGGCAGCAGCTACCGATAATTGTAAAGTTAGAATGGCAGGTCTTCCGATTGTGACTGGAACGACTACTGTAACACACCACCAAACGGCAATTTAGTTCCGGTTAATTAATGGCTTGTATGGGTATCGGACTGCAGGTGGTGATGCACCTGCTCAGATCTTTATGAAAATGGGGTCAATACCTCTGCCGTAAATTATTAAATGCTATATCATATATAATGCCAGCTTTCGGTTCCAATTGAATTGTGAAAGAAATTAACGGCACACCATTTGTGAACGGCACGGGTCCAACTGATACACTCACTTTTTATACGGTTGTGTGTCAAACTATAGGTTCAGTCGACTCACCGCTCGAGACCATGCATATCGGGTCAGATATGCGCTATCAAAACGATATCAAATTCATAAATACTCAAGACCCATTGAATGAACGAGAACAGATGTCCTTGTTGACAGATGGGTCGCTAAAGGTACACACTTCAATAAAATTTAAGGATTTCGTATTGAACAATCCAGTGTCGAAATCACGATTCTCAGCAGGCCTCCGTGACCTAGATGCATCGTTTGAGATTAAAAGTTTGGACCCTGTGGAACAAACACGAGTTAAGATAGGCGAAACAGGCATCAACGAGATAACATGCTTGCAAACAACAATCAATATTGATCCGTTGGGGTCTGGTGTATTGATTAACGACGGTCCACTTGTACTCAATACCGGCGATTTAACATTGACTGCAGGCACGTATCGCGGGGACGGCTCACTATTGACAAACTTACCTTCTGGTGCTAATCAGAATCTACAATCAGTCACTGGCCAAGGTAGCACGACCACAAATAGTATTAGTACTTCTGCATTTGTGGGTGATGGGTCAGCGTTAACAAATCGTCCAGTTCAACCTGATACATCTACACTTCAAGATGTGACCACCAGAGGGGCTGCAAGCAATGTAGCCGATGTTTCATATACATGTACAGGTACCATGATTGTCAATCAAGAAAAACTTAGTGGAAATAATCTTAGAATTGAATCAGGTTCTGGCGGTTTAGGTAAAGTATCAATCGGAGAACAGACTCAAGGATATACAAACGCCGACCACATGGGTGAACGTTCCATCGCTATAGGTAGCGAATGCATTGTCCATCGATAATACAACCAGTAATGATACGATTGCTATTGGTTCTGGTTCATGCAATAATAACTGCGGTTCTTATGGCGTGTCTATTGGGGACGACTGTGGGCAGAACAACTGCAAACATGCAGCAGTGAACATCGGAAAATATGCAGGTGAATTTATAGCCCGGTGAAAGTTCCATAAACATAGGTGCGTTGGCAGGACAAAACTCTGCTCAGAGTGCGGTAAACACAGATAATACAATTGTTGTGAATGCAAGCGGGGTAGAATTAAATGCCGGTGTTGCAAGTAGTTGCTATATCAGACCTATCAGGGCCAGTCCTGATGTGGGTTCAGAAAGTCTACAATTGTATTACGATTCAGAATCAAACGAAGTGCGAAGGGGGGGGGGCAGTACTTCAAGGCTCCGTCCGTGAGGTACGCTCGCACAAGTGGTCGCAAACGGCGATACAGCCTCAAACATAAACCTCAGTGGAGACTTAGATGCAGCGGGTATCATTTTATCCAATTCATTAAATTACGCTTATCCAAGTTCAACCAACTCACTCACACTATGAGGCGTACCTTTGACACTTATTACGAAAGCGTACGCTCATACCACCTTTCCAGCAAACCCGCTTAGGTTCACAGGGGATGTTTTCACATTTGTAAATAACACCGCCAATACGATTACTGCTTCGACGATTGTCATGTTTGATGATGATGGAATAAACAACGTGAATGGAGTTCAACCGTTCAATAACTCATACACTCAAAGTAATCAGAATTGTACACCCATCGGAGTCTGTATTCAAGACAGTGCCACAACTCAGAGTTGTTTCGTGTTGATTGGACGTGGTTTCACGACATGTAAAAATGCCGCTGCTACAGATAATACGTATGTAAAGGATCAACGCGTGCAATGCATAGTAAGCGGTGAAATCAATAGTGCTCAGATTACGACGGGCGATTCATATATCGGAACAGCTATGGAATCAAAAGTGGCTGGTGCTGGTGGCGGTGTATTGATTTGGGTAAGCCCATGATTCAATTATTTTACATGATTATAGTATAGACCGATGAGTAGCTTTGGACAAAGTTTAGTTTGTAAAAATTTAACATGCACAACCATTAATGGCAATGCCCCATCGGGTGGGTCAACTAAATGGACAGATATTGGAAATGGCAATATTGAAAGAACAAATGGAAACTTCATTGTAAAGAATGAACTGATAGCTGAAACTGTAACAATCAACGACAAATTGGTTGTTGAAAACGCTATCCAGATGTTTAGTGGAGGTATACAGGCTGCAGCGGGCGATTTTACTGGTCGTGAATGCATAAATTTAGAGGTCGACAATGTTAAGGGGAAATCTGGAACAGTTATCACTGTAAATAACGATACAACAATAAACGGTGGAATTATTAACTTTGCACAATTTGGTTCCAAGACAAATTTGGAATTATTACAAGGGTCCAAATCGGCTAATTCAGCATTTATTAGTTTGAATACCGCTGGTGTAGATTTAGCAAATCCTGAAACTATATATTTCATAAATTTTGAAAAGAAACCTGATAGTACTATAAACGAGTTTTTTAGAATTAATGTGTCGGGTGATATTTCCGGAGCTCGTAATGTAGCGTTAGAAAGATTGACATTGCCGACACAGTTGTCTTACAAAGGTTGTGAAGTTATTACTGCTTTGACTTCAGGAGACCCAGGTACACGAACAGTAATTATACCAGCGGGTAGTTATATTTGTTTATTTGATTTGACATTGACCACAGCTGATGCAGGTGGTACTGATACAACTATAGAATTAACGTTTGATACAACGGCTTTACCAATCACAGCCAATCAAATAAATAACAGAAATTTTACATATGATTTAAGTGGGATTGTAGTACAGGATGCAAATGACCCCGATGATGCATTGAATGCATATAATTTTGCAAAAGGTGGGCAGTTTGTAACGAAATTTGCAAGTTCACGAGTCTTACTTAACCCCTTAGTTGCGGTTGGAATTTTTTGCAAAAATATGTGGTTTGGGGACAATTCAAAGTATTGCGTGATCATGGCCGCATGCACGCATGCGACATCATGTATGTTATAGGATACCATCAAATAAGCCACAACGAATCATGGTATAGCTATATCTATCGTATATCTCAAGATATATGGATTATCCAACCAAAATTTTGAGTATTTTGAGCATAGAAATTACGCATACGTCTTGTGTACGATGCATGACTGCAGTCTTATTGACTTGTATCATGGTAAAATATCGCGGAAATTGACATGTTATACTATCCCTAATCCATAGTACGCATTAATACCGCCCAATGTGCCAAAAAATACCAAAAATGGCAAAAAAAAACACCGAAAAAACACTTGGATTCAAATGTTTTCCTCACTTAAGAAATGTTTTCCATACTTAAGCTAAAACTCAGGTGATTTTGCTCATAAAATGAGACTATGTGGTGATATAATACCCCATGTTGCATGCGAGACTGGCGTTGGGATCCATTTCTATCGTATATTTCCACATGGCCACGTATATGCTTACCAATACGGGATGTTTATGGCTTGGTTAGCTACTTTTCAAAGCCAAATTTAAGCGCAAAATGACACATATAGACAAATTTGGGTTTGGAAATACTAACACGTGAGAGATATATCGCACTAGTATATGTGCTATACTATTGGTTAACCTGTAGCCATATATCATGAGTGCACCCACAAACCTTACATTATTCGATGCGCCAACCGCACATATGCAGTTTCATGGTAAGCCACGCTCTCATTTTCGAGGCCTTGTTGAGAATTCTCAACGTGTCGCAGCTAAGGGGTTAATCAACGTATAAACTTTACGATAAAGTTTATAGAAATCGAGAATGAATAATAAGATAAAGTACCCAAAGAAAAGAAAGGATGGTTAATAGCTAGGTTTATTGTCTACCAAACTGGGGAAAGGCAACATTCTATGAATGTTGCTATTAATATTAGAGTATTATATCCTTACTTAGGAACGCACATAAGATAGAAATCGGTCGGAGATTATTTCTAACTTTTCAGAGATTGTCACAGATTTCCAGAAATGTACAAATGTTCCAAACCGAGGATTAATATTAGAGTATTATATCCTTACATTGGAACACATAACACACACGAGTAAGTTGTCGCAGATTTCCAGAAATACAAAAAAATCTGAGTTCAGAGATTGTCGCAGATTTCTAGAAATGCACAGATGTTCCAAACCGAGGATTAGTACTATAGTAATATATCCTCACATCGGAACACATGCAACATTCAATCAATTGATATATGGTTGCGAGCTGCGGAGCGAGCAATGCAAGGCGGGCAAGGGTGGTAAGTAGGCGGCTATATTGAAAAACGCAGTAATAAAAAAATTAGTTAACGATTCCTTTATTTTTTGCGATTCCGCTGTGTCGACTTACGCAATTCTGCCGTAGATAACCGTAGGTACTCACTACATAAGAAGCGTTCCGAAATACTGGGAAATCCTGGCAAATGCATAAGGTACTTAAGAGATACAAGTGTATATAATAAGGATACTCCCCCACTACACGCCTCTTATGTAGTGAGGGGCCTAGGTGGTTGGCGGAATTCAAATTGTAGAGGTGTAGTGTCGCTGGGACTTTGGAGCACGCGCCATAATATTTGTCAATTAAGCAGGTGGGACAGATACAAATGCGCTGGGTTGTGTTGGAAAGAACAGTGGAGATTGGAATTTGCCACGCTGGTGGTTTTAGTGGTTTCTTTGGCATGAAGATTGGGCGATCAGTTGCCCGAACAACACGAAATACATGGAAACGATCAGGTGAACCAAACTTGACGAAATGAAGTAAATGACGATGCGCTGAGTGAAGCCGAGAATATATGTGAAAGGGCAGTCGCAGTCGCGAAAGACTTTGAAGCGAACACCTGAAAAGGGCGTGCTAGGTACCAACCTTCAAACGTTCCAAAATTCAAGGATTGCCTCAACGGTGGTTGTAGGAAGGAGAGGTTTGGTAGATTGTCGGGGTTCCGCTTGCGCCTTGATTCGATCGGAACGGCGTCGTGAAATGCGGCTCTGTGAACGTCGGAACGGCGTCGTAAAATAGGGGTATGCCGCGGTTTAGATGCTTTAATATGAGAATACATTGAAAACCCGAAACTGTACCTTAGTTATACTTCTGCGATGGCGTCTCCAAATCTGCTCAAGGGCTACCCAGCCGGTGTTGCAATCCAAAAAGATCTGTGCGTCGGTCCCCGATAAGTGCAACTCTTGAATAAAAACACGATTCCCTGCAATAGCCTGTCGACAATCTTTTTCAAAATATTTGCAGGTTTCCTCAATAGTTCGTTCCATATATCTCGCAGAGAAAGTGAATTTGAAATTTGAAAATAAGCCATTATCTTGAAGTATTCAGGAATACTGAGAGAAGGATTGTGGTCTTTGGGTTCCCTCTTGCAACGAATATGAAGACAAAAGAGACCTTTCGTTTCTCTCCACACTTTGACAACACGCACGATGATCGAATTCGATGGCATGGCATCGCTATCGCATGGCAATGATTCTCGATTGATGATGATTCGGTTTCCCAAGGAGACGGGAAGAGTCGCAGACGCCATGCGATGGTGATGGCGCAGGCGCGATCGGCAGCGGCTCCGGCATGAGCATCGTGGAAGTCGGTGACACAGCACTCGGAACTTGGGGTGTGGGATGATGTCAATGCAATGCCATTCCCAGATGCCATGCCATTTTTTTATGTACAAAAAGATCCCGAGCGTTGAAACTCTAATATATATTAGAATTGTGACGGACGGAAACGTTCGGGGGAGCCGAGGAGCCCCGCCCCGTTCCGTCGGATGCAAAATTCCATGACAATTTCCCGCACGCGCATCCGTGCTACAGCACATATATATATATATATATATTCCACATACACATGCCGCACGCACACATATGTATTGCGAGCTCAGGAAGGTATCATGATTATGCCTGATGGATCGTCGTGCATCACGAGGTATCGAATTTACGGTTACTTCTGTAATGCCGTCCGCAGTTTCGCTCAATATGAAATACAATACGGGTCACTCCAGGATATGCTGATGCTGAGGGCTCGGGATGGCAGTAAGCTATAGTAATTGTATAGCCGCCTGTGTATTGTAAGCTAATTGTGCAGAGCTTATGCCAAAATGGGGCAAGCACTTGGCATAATACAAAAAATCTTATAATTATAAAAACACTCAAGGGGTCCTAGGTAGGAGGGTCGAGATGAAGAGGTCCTCTGCAACTGTGCATAAATAAATCATTTTGGCCCAATTTTCAGCAGGTGGGGCTATTATCTAAAAGGGAGCCACGCCCTCTCTAGCTATACCCACAGTCCGATTGTCCACGAATCTGCTTTGGCATATGACCCCAACTAGGATTCTTAGTGGTGTATAGATAGGCAGTACCTACGCTGAAGATCCTACGGCCTAAATCTACCCTGCCCACAAAGATTTCAGGCTCTGGTAAAGCAGGTAGGAATGTGAAATAGGATTGATTTAAACAGCGGTATACAACACACCACAGATTTGAGATCTAACTACGGCTGACGCCAGGATGTGGGATTTGGATTGCCGAACCATCCCACGGCCCCACGAGATGGGTTCGAACCGTCAAAAACAGCAAAGATGGGACCGCTGATGAAAAAAAAAAACTATCAGGGGGGAAAATGAGTTCATTGGTTTTGTCCCTAGTGGGATTCAACCTGAATCAACCAAGCACGTGCAACTTAAATATACACTTGCAATACTTACGGGATTAGTATGGCAAGGTCAAGTTATTTTGTGCAATGCTTATGA
Source organism: Cymbomonas tetramitiformis (assembly GCA_001247695.2). Lineage (NCBI taxonomy): Eukaryota > Viridiplantae > Chlorophyta > Pyramimonadophyceae > Pyramimonadales > Pyramimonadaceae > Cymbomonas > Cymbomonas tetramitiformis. The sequence continues at coordinate 62,445 of LGRX02026996.1, forward strand.
AAAAATAGGGCAATCACTTGGCCCTCTTTACAGGCTTATTCTCTAGTTCTGATTTCTTAGTCAACCCTTTTGCGGATGCAGTTGATGCAAGCTCCCCTACCATTTTGTGGCATGGCGAACGATTGCACGCACTTTACCATCGAAATGCCCCACTGCCCTCTATCGCTCCACACCCTTCACACTTCCTTGCAGGTGCTAATGGCATGTCGTCCCCGCCCTTGGCATCTTCACTCGCATGCTCAAACGCAGGAGGGGCAGAAAGGACGGAAGAAAGCTTCTCTATTTCTTCCTGATTGTCTTGAGGGCTTGATCGTGACAAACTTCTAGGACTTCATGCTTGGCGCGACTATTTATTACACCGTGTATCAATCTGCTCAACCATCTAGTCACCTCAAATACCTTTCCTCTGTTAGTAACCCCTTATCAATGCATTTGTGCGTATTCTGCAGGTCATGCTATACTCACACACTGTTTTCAACGTTCTTAGCTATTCGCGTACTTTATACTCCTCGGGATACGCGTTGTTGCATATGCATACTGTGCACGCGATCGATACCAGCGGGATGTGTGGTAACCGAAACCAGCATATGGCAACTTATACAATATATAACTAGTCTAGATGAATATAGGCCGCGTGCGGATGATACTGATAGCTTCAAATTCGACCCAAATGTTTTTGATAATGGCAGTTTCAATTTTGACCCGAAGGATTTTGCTGTTGGCAGTTTCCATTTCGACCCACAAGATTCTAGTGCTCCCTCAATGCTAGGCCGTTTAGACATTCATCGAGCATTAGATTTCTCATCGGTTTCAAGACGGAATCGCTATATATGTGTGTGTGTGTGTGTGTGTGTGTGTGTGTGTTACCGGAAAATCGCCGCGGCGGTCTGTTAAGCAAGAAGCATTTGCACTACATGCGGTTGACATGCGGCACGGATGGATAGTGGAACCTACGAATCTGGTGCAGCTGCATGCTGCATAATCAACTTGTGATGACGGCTGCGGCTGAAACTATGCGATGAGGGCGCGTTTCCAGCCGGGGGTCTTGGTAGGGAAGTGCGTGGTGGCGATCGCGGGGTATCTCTTTGCGTCAATGATGGAAGGTGTTGCTTGTGGCAGTCACTAGGTCTTGAGAGAAAGAAAGGGCTACATAACCTTCCTTTGGTTGTCACCGATGGGGGTTGTGATTGCACTGCGGCAGTAGCCAACATACCGTGGCTGGATACTGCGCGGTGGGAAGGCCGAGGTGAATGAAGGTCCTGATTGGTGGAGCAGAAAGCTTCGGTGTATGAGCAAGAGACGGGCGCATATCGTTGTGTAGCAGGGCGCAAGTTAACGGACTTGTGGTAATTAACCGGGTCAAGGCTGACGGGCCCGTATGCGCATTGATCCGGCAAGCAAGGCGTCACCGGTTTGGATGCACAACTGCCCAGCGTTGACCACGAGATAACATCTTCTAGCAAATCCCGCGTTCCAGTGAAATGTGGGCAAATGGTCATTGGCCGAGCAGATCCGACTCTTGATGGGGGAAGGCTTGTGCACATCCAGCTTGCATTTCCACTCCTGCTTGATGACCGTGACGATATCATCGATGACGAAAGGTCCTGCAAATTCACGTCAATTCACCCACGCAGCTGTCGAACATCGGTGTGGCACCGAGCCTGCTGGTTCTCCTCGGGCATTAGCCCTCTTCTGTGGCCCCATCGGCCGCGCGGAGCTGATCGACGCGGTGCTTTGACCGGCGACTTCTAAGCTTGACGAAGGCTCGAGCAGCTACCAAACAGATCACGGCCAGTTCACCTCCGTGCCTTCAGATCTGAGCACGCCCGTGGAACTGCTTCGAGCCGAGCCACCCGGCCCTCACAGCTGTGGTATGCTGCCTTAACCTGCATGCGGTGGATGCCTCAGCTGGTGTGGAGAAGAAGCCTCACCTGTGTGGGCGGCGTGAATTCTATCGAAGTGCACTGCACGTGCATTGTATCATGGCGGCTCTGCTTGGCATCCCGCAGCAACGGGGGCGCCCCGGCAGAGCTCGACAGATGGCTTCCCTCGAGCGCAGGCCGGTCCAGGAGATAGCGCGGAGTCAACTTCAGCCCAAGCACTTTAAGCGACTCATGCAATATATCGTCCTGGGATTTGGACCAGGCGATGCCGGTGGACCATCCGCGCATGCTGCTGAGCGAGCCCGACTCCTGCAACCGTCGTCATCCGCTCCCTGGTCAGCACTCAGGACGACAGAGCGCCCTGCGTTCTTCACTTTCATCCAATCAAAAGGGGATGTTCAAATCAGCTGCATTCTATTTGTACTCTGCTCTAAAACCACATACGTCGAGCACTCACGCCCGATGAAATGCCCTTGTTGCCGATGATCACTTTTGAGCATTTCCCATAACCAGATTCAAACCTTCTTCCACCCCGAGTCCTCTCTCCTCGCTCCTCCCAACCCCTCAGCTGGTGTGGAGAAGAAGCCTCACCTGTGTGGGCGGCGTGAATTCTATCGAAGTGCACTGCACGTGCATTGTATCATGGCGGCTCTGCTTGGCGTCCCGCAGCAACGGGGGCGCCCCGGCAGAGCTCGACAGATGGCTTCCCTCGAGCGCAGGCCGGTCCAGGAGATAGCGCGGAGTCAACTTCAGCCCACGTACTTTAAGCGATTCGTGCAATAAATCGTCCTGGGATTTGGACCAGGCGATGCCGGTGGACCATCCGTGCATGCTGCTGAGCGAGCCCGACTCCTGCAACCGTCGTCATCCGCTCCCTGGTCAGCACTTAGGACGACAGAGCGCCCTGCGTTCTTCACTTTCATCCAATCAAAAGGGGATGTTCAAAGCAGCTGCATTCTATTTGTGCTCTGCTCTAAAACCACATACGTCGAGCACTCACGCCCAATGAAATGCCCTTGTTGCCGATGAGCACTTTTGAGCATTTTCCAAAACCAGATTCAAACCTTCTTCCACCCCGAGTCCTCTCTCCTCGCTCCTCCCAACCCCGTCTGCCTTTGCATGCCCTTCAATACCGGGCCGCGCCTCCCAGCATCATACTTTTGGGAGGGCCAGCGTGCACATTGCCGATGAAGATGAGACTATATCCGATTCGAGAGATGTGCCGCCGGCCAAACTGAGGCTTATGGAATCAAGAAGTGTTGAGCCGAAACCATTTTATTCATAACACCTTTCCACATTCAAAATGCAATGTTTATTAATATCTGGGTTCGTCTTATTGCTCGGTGATCCCACACTGCTCGAGTGGCAAGCGACTCGTGGATCTCCCCAATCTGGGGGATGTTGCGAGCCTGGCTCTCGGGCTGGGCCGCGCCTCACAATCGCCGGGAAGGGCAGGGGGCGCACCAGCACGGACTGCCATGCCGAGCATCCCAGGGGGCTCTGCATCAACTCCCAGGAGCCGCTGGGCAGTCGAGAGTACAAACCCATGATCCCGTCCATGTCTTTCTCTAGGTGCCACTCCCGCCACGAGTAGCGTAAGTCGTCATCCCTCCGCGCGTCTTCTTGTCTGGCCGGCGAACGGGCCCCAGCCGCCGCCGCCGCCGCAGCCCTCTCCTCTGCACGCCGGGCAGTCCAGAGACAGAAGGGTCCCGAGCCCTCTTTGCTCGCACCTTGATGTCTCCACGGCATATGCACTGGGATCTTCCGCCGGGACTGAGCCTGAGATCTTTTGCGAGGCACAACTGAAGCGCACGCACATGCCGAATCCAGCGCACAGCAGCTTGGCCCACATATCTCGCTTCTTGCCATACACGCCTCTGCCAACAACCACACCATCACTTGTCAAGCGAAGCGCCGAAGAGCAAACAGACATTCCAACAGGCTATGAAGAGCCTAAGGGCGTCCAGCCAATCGCCCAAAGGCCAGTAGGCGTTCACGACCAATCACCTTAAGGCCTGCAGGCCAACAGCCAATCACCCGAGGGCCTGCAACCGTCCAGCCAATCAGCTGAGGGCTTGCAGGCATCCAGCCAATCACCTGAGGGCTTGTAGCTGTTCAGCCAATCACCCGAGGGCCTGCAGGCATCCAGTCAATCACCTGATTCCTAGAGGCATCCAGCCAATCACCCGAGGGCCTGCCGCCGTCCAGCCAATCATCTGTGGGCCTACAAGCGTGCAGCCAATCGCTTGAGGGCTTGCAGGCGTCCAGCCGACCACGCGAGGGCCTGTCGCCGTCCAACCAACCACCAGACATCCTGCAGCTTTCCAACCAATCACCGGACAGCATGCAGGCGCCCAGCCAATCATATGACGGTCCGCAGGTATCCAGACAATCTTTTGAGAGTCCGCAGCTTTCCAACCAATCACCGGACAACATGCAGGCAGCCAATCAACGAACAGCCTGAAGGCGCCCAGAAAATCATATGAGGGTCCGCAGGCGTCCAGCCAATCACTCAAGGGCCCATAGCATTTGAGCAAGGCGGAGAGGCTCTACAGCCCAGTATGTGGCTACCATGCGCAGGCGCCACCTGCAGCCATGCAAGAATTTGAAAGAGGTTCGTGTTGCAGTGGAATCACTACGATGCATGAGGCAGAGAGAGAGGGCGAGGAAGATCGGATATGGAATCACCGATCATCAAGGTGAAAATGTCTCTTGTGGTAACACTCTCCATATGTAAAGCTAAGTTGTGTGGCGTGTTGAATATCAATCTGCTTTGATTTCATACCCCTTTGAGGAGAAGCGCTCACCGTGCTTGCAGCCCTCCTCGCATAGACAGTCATCGGACGGTGCGCAGCACTCAGGGCCGCACGCCACTCCATTGTCCAAGCACCTAGCTGCCCAAATCCAGGCTCCCTTAGAGGCGAGTGCACAGGTAATGCCTGACATGGGAATGAAACCAGTCGCAGCCCCCTATCAACCCTCTATCGGCCATTGCCTGTGCATACAACACCCTCTGCAGAGTGGGGGAGTCTTTTGCTCGAGAAGCGCCGTGGAATGGAGACACCACCTCAACTTCTATACGAAGACATCTCATCTTCGTCACCTTCATCTAATGAAGGCTTCAAAGCAAGAAGCCGCACCCGCCCGCGTCGAGCCAGCCGGCTGCGGCGGCACCGGCTGCACAGGGGCTGAAGATCGATGGGAGTCACTCCGGCGCACCGTGCTGGCACTCGGTCGTATCCCTCCTGGAGCTGCGGGAGGTATCAAGCTGACGGTTTGAAAGTCCACTCTCCTTGCACAGTGCTGCGCCCATCCATTTGATCCCCATCGTTCACAGCAATAGATCACCAAAAGAGTGTGGAGGTAATGAGAAAGGGGGCAATAGTTAAATTGAAAGTGGTAGTGAGGAGGGGAGTCAGAGTGCTATTGTTCGTGACAATGAAAGTGGTAGTGAGGAGGGGAGTCAGAGTGCCATTGTTCGTGACAGTGAAAGTGGGAGAGGACGTGGGATAAAGAGAGAAAGTGGGAGGTGGGACTGAGAGTAGCTATGAGAGTATGACTTAGAGCGAGGTAGAGCTTTGGACAATGACTATTGATGCTGGGACTGGGATTGGAGGCGGGTGGGACTGTAGCACACCGTGTGCGAGGCCCTTGCCTTCCTCAATATTCGTGGGCGCGAGGCCCTTTCCTTCCTCCCTAATCAAGTGCATGTGGCCGGGTTTTCCCGGCTGAATCTGGAGCTTGAAGATATCAGGCTTGGCCTCTTTCTCGGGCTCGGGCCTAGGCTCGGGGATTTCAGACTGAAGCTCGAACTTGGAGATATCAGGCTTGGCCTCTTTCTCGGGCTCGGGCCTAGGCTCGGGGACTTCAGACTGAAGCTCGAGCTTGGGGATATCAGGCTTGGCCTCTTTCTCGGGCTTGCGCCTAGACTCGGGCTTAGGCTTCAAGATGGGCACATTTTCGGTCCCTGCACTAGTGTCAGACGTGGTGAAGTTGCAGCTGTCGTGGGAGCTGAGCATGTCAAGTCGAGCCTGAATGGAGGGGCTGATGGGCGCGCTCCCGTGCCTGACGCGTCCGCACACCCCAAACCCACCACCGTCATACCAACTCCCGCACGGCCTTGGTGCTCGAAGGCGCAGGGCAGGGTTGGCCGGCGTGCATCAGCCACCACGATGTGTTATGACCTGGCGAGTGATGCAACAGGGCGCCCTGGTCGGTATCGTGGACCAGATCTAGGGAGCGTTCCGTGTGCGTGTTCAAGGGAGTGAAGGCAGTAACACACTCTGAAGCGACGATGCGCGGAGGCGATGTTGATGTCGGGGACAGCTTGAGGACTTTCTTCGCCTGCTCGTCGGGGTCTTTCTTGTTTGGGGCATGCTTGGTGCCCATGAGCCTGAAGCAATCCATATCGACCAGGCGCACCGTTCATTTATCTCGTCCCCCAAGTCTCTGACCCCGCCGAGTAAGTGATTAAAAAGCTTCGTCACACTACTACTACCAAAACAAGATTCCCATTTCGCAGCGTTCCTCCGTCGCACCACGCGACGCCCTTGTCCTCAAAGAAAGATTGTCTGATGTCACCCGAGAGAAAACACACCCAGAGGCTGCGCGCGCGGGGGCTGACCCGAGAAGCTTAATTTTTTTCCACATGTTTCTCTTCTTCTTGACTTCCTCGGTTTCATTCTCCTCGCTGTGCTCGGCTTCTTCACGTGCATTCCATATCAAGTTCACGATATCGCCCACGTCCACGGAACCTATGTACCTTCGCTCTGTTGTCCGACCCGCAGCAATTTGTCGGGATCTCTGAGTGTGTTCCTGAATACCAAAAATACTGCGCCGGCGATCTTTGCTATGAATGGCGTCCGCGAGAGGAGGAAGGTTGTCGCACGCATGATTCGTGCCTAACTCTAACAACTCACTCTGCCTCCTATGCACTTCAGCCCCGGCCGAATCAATCATTGCAGCACAACTGCTTTGTCGTACTCATTAAGCCATACCTCAAGTTCCCTTCAAACGCAATGGAAATCCGTAGGATTTCTTTGAATATTACCGAAACGGAACCAGCCTGACCAGAACTCTCAGCGAGTGTGCCTGGTAACACCGACCCCTCGCGCTCGGGACGGTGTCATTCATATCCTATCAGAATCTTGACAAAATTGCCTCTGTACTGAAGGGTATGCTATGTCGACAACATTTGCAAAATACGAGTTTAGTACAAAAAATATACACGATTTCAGAACCAGCAAATATATACATTATATACATTGTTCCGAAGAGTTTCCTGGCATGGCACGACCACTATACGACTATACGACCTAATTGCGATATTTAGATTTACGTTCATGCTATACCCAGATTTGGCTGACCGTCAGCCGATTGAGAAGATCCAAGAGCTCAGAGTTAAAACTGCGGGTCGGAGAAGCGCAAACTTTGGGCTTTATTCCTTTGGGCTCAGGCCCGTCGTTGTATCTCATGAGAAGTTAAACCACGGTCTTGAAACCGTGGTTTAAACCAAGGTGTCATCACTGCGTTTCGCGGACACGATGAAAATAATTTTCGATCGGACGCTTCGGTTCGGTTTTTTGATCGTGAGACCCGAAATTTCGTGGTTGAGACTGTGGTTGAGTTCAACCAAGGTCTCCTCGACCATGGTCGAGTTTCGTGGTTGAGTTCGACAAACCTTGGTTAGCGAAGGAATATTTTGTACACGTCTGCGACAGCGTGTGAGCCGACGTGTCTCGTTACGTGAGACAGTTTTGGACCGTGGTTGAACTCAACCACGAAAATCTCGACCACGGGGGGGGACTCGGACGAGATTTCGTGGTTGAACTCAACCACGTTTTGTCGAGTTCGTCAGCCATCGTCATCCAGATGCAGCAGATGTAGAATTGAAAAATTAATTTGGGAAATCCACAGATCGACTCGAATGACGCGCTCGTGTAACCGAGATCGGAGATGTCGAAAAATTGTACGCGACTCCACGGAAGAAACCGACTCCCAGTATTGAACTCCCGAAAAATCGCAAACCGAATTCGACGACATCTGCTGGCATCGTGATGACATACCGTGGTTGAGACCGTGGCGGTTGAGACCGTGGTTGAGATCGTGGTTGAGTTCAACTACGAAAAGTCGAACTCAACCACGAAAAATCGAAATTTCGTGGTTGAGTTCAACAACCACGAAATGGACGCTGACGCGACGCGGATATCACCCCCCCACGTAGGCAGAATATTCCGGGGATCTATTCCAAACCGTGGTTGAGTTCGACAAACCGTGGTTGAGTTCGACCATGGTCGAAATTCCGTGGTTTAAACCTTGAACTTCTCATCAATCTGGTTTGGGAATTTCGACTACATGTTGGTCTGTCGCGTTTTTGATCACGGCGATTTGATTGGTTGAAAAATTCTGAAAAGCGACATGCCGACATGCGACAGGGTCCGCATTATCTTTTTTGGGTCTATCTATACATTATCTCTGCATGTCTTCGAAAACTGAGAGTTTTCTGATTTGTGACAGGTGACTGGAAGTATGACAGTCACCGGGAACCGATCTGAAAACTGAGGTTTTCTAATCCGTCGGAGGCCATAAGAGCCGTCTCAGTGACTGAGAAGGCTTCTTGCCGTGTTCTGATTAACTGTGTGGAAGTGTCTCCGTAGTGTTCCGTAGTGAGAATTATTCGGTGATTACGTAGCGTAGTTGAGAATTTATCCTTAATTCAGTGTGTAGAATGGAGTGGTACACGGACGCTGAGAAATGCCAGCTCAAGATTAAGGATTTGGAGGCGCGACCTCAATATGCGGCAGCGATTGTGGCTTTTGGTGACGGAGAGCAGCTTACGCCTGAGCAGGAGAAGCTGATGGTCCAAATGGGTCGTTTTACCAATCGGTTGGCGCAATTGTTGGGGGACGCGACTCAAGCGACTGGGAAGCGTGGGCGCCCTTGGGAAATGCTTGTGGACCTGGAGAACTTTCCAAGGTCTGACCGTGTGTAGCTGACCAGGGCCACGAACGAGAAGGACAAGGACAAGGGGCTGCGCAAGCAGTACGCTGAGGTCCAGCACCACTACGTCGCTCACGTCACGACGGTGGCAGCGGTGAAGGACGTTCAACAACTGGTGGTGGGTTTGGAGCTGCCTGAGGACGCGATTAGGGCCCTTGAGCGTGTGGTGGACCTGGCTGAGAAGGGCAGGGAGCGAGCACGAGCTCGTGCCAAAATGCTGGCAATGGTTAGCGACAAGGGGCCTGAGTTGGGTTGGCCGATGTGCGAGAAGTTGGAGTTGCGTTCATATGTTGACAACGAGGAGGAAGACAAGGCGATGCGAAAAGCCGAGAAGTTGGTGAAGGCGGAGAAGCAGGTGGCTGTTGCTGCAGCAAAACAGCGCGACCAACCGAGGGGGATTCCGGCGGGGGAACGTTTTTCTTATGAGCATCCTGTTGTGAATGTACCTTCTCCACCTATGCCCCAAGGGGGTGTGAGGATCCAGTGCTGGAATTGCCGCCAATGGGGGCACCACCAGAACGAATGTGCCCTGCCTCGCCAGAGCGGCGCTGGTCGTGGCCGTGGACGTGGTGGATTTTGATTGTGTGGCCATGAGTGCCGTTGGCCATGAGTGCCGTTGCCGTACGTCGGCGTGTGTTCACAATGAACTTTGGTCTGTGCGGAATTGCCAGACGTAGGAATGGACCTGGAAAACCCTAATTTGTATGGCGTGATGCCGTCGTAAGGTTCGGCATGCCAACCTTGCTTGGGTTCGAACCCAACCACATCTAACTCACAACATTTGCGTATATTTGTCTTCAATACTTATGCAAAGTTATAGGAGCATTGCGTTAGGATAAGCCTTAGGCAGATTTATCTTTTTGGGTTATGGCGCTTTGTTTCCGTCTTGGGGTGTGGAAGTCGAGGTTGGTCATGCCAACCTTGCTTGGGTTCGAACCCAAACACACCGAAGTTAACTCCAAAGTTGGAAGAGAATGTTATAGAAATATAAATATATCAAGGTTCGGTATCGATTGTCTGATATTCTGATACCATCGATATATCAGAATATCAGGATCAATTGATAGTGAAGTTGTGCACTATCAAAATATTGGAATCGATTGATCCCACTAATCATTTATCAGAATCGATTGATGACAAATTGAAAATAATAAAAAAACTATCAATACCACGCGGAACATCTGATACCGAGTTCAAGGAGGGGATCTACAGGTCCTTGTAGGTCCCGGTCGAGGTCCCGGTAGGTCCCGGTAGGTCCCGGTAGGTCCCGGTAGGTTCTTATTGTAGATCCACGTAGGTCCCTCTAGGTCCCTGTAGGTCCCTGTAGGTCCCTCTAGGTCCCTCTAGGTCCCTTTAGGTCCTTGTAGGTTCACGGGGGACTAGATATCCAGTATTGCCCCCTGTATGACATTCCTCGATGCATGTGACAGATGACTGCGTTATTCGGCTCGAGACCGCGAGTCACAGCGATAGAGACCGCGAGCCACGTGTTAGTGCTACCAGCGAGACACGTTACGTCTGAGAGACACTTTACGTCTGTCAATTAGCCGTACTCGTACAGCCGTGCATAGCTCACGTAGCATAAGCTACTTAGACTCTCGTACTCTTATATGTTATATCTTTTACAGTCACATATCTCACGTTTCAGCCTCATATTTTTGCTTACAGCGATAGTTATAAAACACCGATATACAGAATATTCTACCATGTATGTGTTTCAAACTATCTATTAGGTTATGATTTACCACGACGCACCACTGCTTTTTCTGATCTCACTCCCGATTTCAAATTAGCCGCCAAACGCGTGTTGAACTGGCAGTCAGCAAAATTATTTGATGATTGCCTTTTGCGGTTGAACTGACACTCCGCAGGTCAACCCGGCGTTAATTCTACATTGTTTTTACCTTTTATGATTGGGAATTCTTTTACGATTGCCCTCTCGGCCTTTCATTTAACTTCAATGTGAAAGCGCGTCCGTTAATCATCGCATCGCTCTGCCAAAATTTGAGGGACGCCTTAGATTTTAGGTAAATTACGAGCATTTGCGGTGGAAGCGCTGGCCAATTTTTTTTGAAAATTACGAAAACTTAACAAAAATCTTCATCTACAACCCTACGAGAACGACAAGCGCAACATCGTCACCTTCACCAACTCCAACGGACTGGAAGGACTACCATGTCGTCGTTCACACCTACAACAACACCGGGATCCCAACCACCAACTGAAGAGCGTACGTAACTCACAAGCTCAACGACGTTTATTTACTTCACGTCAACCTCTTGCGACATCTCCAACGCTCGAAGAAATCTCCATCACGACCAACGCCCTTCTCCAAGATGTGCATGCGCTCACCGCCACCGTCGCTGAGCTCTCCACCACCCTCGCCTCGCTTGGATCAGCATTTCAACGCTCATCTGCCCAGACCGACGAGATCTACGGGAATTACGTCACGAAGGAGGAACTCAACGACATTAATCAACTCAACGAGACTGTCATCAACGACCTCATCAAAGTACGAGACGAGTGCAAGGACGCCACCTTACTGGCTCGCACTCTGGCGAGTAGAACTACTTCATCTTCGACGCCATCTTCAGTCGTCATTACTTCGGACAAGCGATGTTTGACACCACGAAGGAATTGGAAACTATTCCAGAAGTAACGCCATTGGAACAATCATCGAGATGGCCAAGCACTTCCCCCAACCAGGATCAAGCACATCATGGACGACAACACCAGCGCCTACAACACGCGCTCCACTACCCCTGACGTCGCTCCACTTCTGAAACAGCTGAAGACCGCCTACTACGCCCTCACCGATATTCACGAGCGTCAGCAACAACGAGATCTCCAATTGAACTTTCTCACCACGGGCGGCGACATTGTCTTCAAGAGATTCTGTGACGCCCTGACCCGTGTCCTCACCGCCACTCGACCTGGCCACGCCCCAGCACTACTTAATCTTCAACGCCGACTGAAGGACGAAGCCTACGACGGTATCTCCAATGGTCTTCTGGCTCAGCTTCTCCTTGCGGCTACTTGTGGCAACACACAAATTGTGTTGTCACAAATTGTGCAGAGCTCCCCGCAGGCTCAAGTGGACGGGAGACTGCTGTTACTTCACGTACACTGCCGCCTGATTACCTACCCCCCCTCCCTGGACAACTCCTTCCTCACCAAGGCCAAAGCCCTACGGATCTCTGAGTCCGAGGACCCCGCCGTGAAGCTCAACACCTTCACCACCCTCATCGGCAACCACAGGCAGCTCCACCCCGCCTTCTCTGGACAGCAGGAGCAGGAGGTCCTCATTGAGATCTTGCGGGCCTCCCAGGACTCGGCTGAGCACCTGTTTTCCATCCCCCTGTACTTCGAGGTCATCCGTGCCTACGACGAGGAGAACCGCTTGACCTCCTCTGGCTACCCCGGTGGTCTTCAGAAGTTCATTGACCATCGGGAAGGTATGGTACACCCAGGGCTCTGCCCACCATTCCCAGCTCCCTGGCTCTTCATCCCGCCCCCGAGCTGCCTCCATGACGGGGGAAGTCCGTGAGGGAGGGCGCGGCTCGGCTGACAAGGCCAAGCAGAAGGACAAGCACCCTAACGGGAAGGGCGGCAAGGGAGGCAAGGGGGGCAAGGGCGCACATCTTCGGACTATCACACCACCCCCATCCAGGCCCCGCTCACCACTACGGGGCGGCACCAGGAGTGACGTCCTCGAGCACGAGAAGGCCCTGTACAAGGCGGCCAAGCTCAAGCACTCCGGCTCCACCAACAAGGACTCCACCCCCTCTGGCACCTGGCAAGGCCTGAAGTTCACCCCCTCCGACCCCAATGACAAGTCCATTGGCCACCCCTGCCGCTCCTGCAAGTTCAAGCACGGCAAGACCGTCACCCACTCCCTCGGCAGGTTCGGATGTCCCTGCACACTGGCTGAGAAGGCCGACATGTGGATGAAAGCCGGCCCCCCTCATGCAGCCAGACCTGTGTTTCCGCCCCCATCCCCTCACACCCACACCCCCTGCCCCCATCCCACACCCCTCCGGCAGGTGCATCGAACAGCCACCGCGGCCGAGGCGCGACCCTCCGGCAGAGGGTCGCACAGCTCAAGGCAGCCACCCCCTTTCTACAGTGCACCATCCGGCTAAACGATCGACTTCCAGGCAGACCAGGAGTTTGAGGAGACTGAGTGGCCCGCCCTCAACAGTAAGCCCTGGATCCCACAGATCTCTGGCCCGTCACCTCACCCACCTCCCTCGGCTTCGGCCAACCACTTCTCCCCCAACCCCTTCAGCTCTCTCTCCCCCTCCGCGTCTCCACCCGACACCCACTTCTCCTTCCCCCAGCCGGAGCCCCCCTCCCTCCTTGCCTTCATGGCTACTATCCCATGGTCCTTGTGGGAGGACCATAATCGATTATGGTCCTCCCACAAGGACCAATGTTGCAAGAATTTAATTGGGCATTGGTTCGGATCTAGCAGGCGCGCCCAATGATTTTTAGTATCAATGGGACATATATTAATTACTTCGATGCTTGGTCCGGCCTGGATCCACCCAATATATCCATGGCGTTCGCACTTGCGACAAGCACCCTCAACTTTTCAGATTGCATTTTTTCTGAAAATTCAAAAAGGCACAAAAAGATACGATGTCTTCAATAATTTGTTGGGAATAGTATGTGCAGGCTACACCTGCGTCCATGCGATCATATCGATCTTATACACATGTCCCCATCATATTTGGGTCATACGTCATCTTGGAGTGCATATATTGGCCATCTCTAATGCTTATTAACAACCGTACACCTTTTTAGTCGGTTTTTTAGCCGGAATGGGATAATCGGTGCAAACATGACCCATTATCCACGATGCCCGCTAGAGTGCATTCACAGTGTAGTAGGAGCGTATGGTGCTTAAACTTCTGAAGTATATCCATAAAATGATTTTTGGAAAGCTTAACATAAGCCATATGGGCAAGTATGTGAGCGATGTGCACTCGTTAGCTTGACGCGAAGTGAAAATTAGAAGTGCAAAAATCACAAAATCCTTATTTCACTCGGGAGTGATCAGCCGCCACGGTAAACGAGAGAGATGGCGACTAGAGTGTGGACTATCCAACTAAGTTTTCATATTTGGTCATAAACTCAAGGTGTGCGACCATGCGCGGCCAACACCGCGCACCATGCAACCGCTAGGACGGTTAAAGACTATGGTCCTTGTGGGAGGACCATCTTTTTTTCGACGATTTCGATAAAAAACATATCAAAAGCGCACCCTTTAAGCACGCCCCTCTAGCACACGCGTGGACGATCCTGTAGGGGAAATTATTCAATTGACTCATAAATATGATGCCAAAAGCACGTATACGCCTCAAAGATCCACGTGGCACTCATAATAGTCATCGCGCGTTGGTCCTTGTGGGAGGACCATGAATTTGGATAGTAGCCATTCAGGTACTTCGACACCGTCACGGCTACAGTACTGACTTGAGGGAGGACCCCGACCACGAGGACCCCTCTTGGGAGAAGACAAAGCGGCAGAGGAAGCGGGACAGGGAGAAGCAGAAGAAGGCCAGGCAACAGCAGCAGAGGCATGACCGGCAGCACCAGGCAGCTGAGTCACTGGCTTCGGCCAACAGCACCGCCACCGCCCCAGTCCAGACAGGCATCACCGTGGACTGCAACACCGAGTGCCCCGTACCTTACTTGACCGACCTCCTGACCGGCAGCACCTCAGTGGCATCCACCATCTCCGAAGACACTCTGGACACTGCCACCACCCCTCCCACCACCACCCCTCCCACCTCCCGGCCCTTGCCAGCTGAGCCTCAGGCTATTGGTATCCCCCCAGCCACCACAATTCAAGGTAAGGTTTGCGCGGAGTCCAAAAATGCAAAAACTTTTCAAAATCTAGATTTTGAGATACGAGCGATTTAAGTTTGCGCTTAAGTATGGTTAAGTATGGGGGGTGACCGAGCGGTATCGACCATAACTTTTCATTCACGTGGTCAATTTGATACCTGAAGTGCGCAATATGTACAGGGTGTACCGGGCAACCTATTTATCAAATAAAAGATTTTTGAAAAGTTTTTGCATTTTTGGACTCCGCGCAAACCTTACCTTGAATTGCACCTGCCACTGCATCCGTTCATACTGCAGTGCCTGGGATGGGGATGCATTGGGAGGGCACGCATACAGGCCGGCTCCACAGTCACTGCTGCCGTATACACCGCCGCACCACAGCCTAGCTGTAACACTCCCTCGGTCACACGCACCCTAGTAGCCATTGCCATGCACTGGTTCTCCTTCACGGTTGCTGTGCTTCTCACACTTTTGCACATAACACTGACATACACATTCTATATGTCACCTCGGCCGGCTACCACCTTCTCACAGCCGGCCTCTGCCAGTGCTTCGGCATCGGCCAATGCCTCCACACAGCCAGCCTCCGGTGGTGCCACGGCACCGGCTACTGCCTCACCTCAGCCGGCCTCCGGTGGTGCCACGGCACCGGCTACTGCCTCCACACAGCCAGCCTCCGGTGGTGCCACGGCACCGGCTACTGCCTCACCTCAGCCGGCCCCCGGTGGTGCCACGGCACCGGCCATTGCCTCGCCTCAGCCGACCTCCGGTGGCCTTGCCGCACCAGCTACTGCCTCTCCACAGCCGGCCTCCGCCAGTGCTACGGCACCGGCCAACCACACGCCACATTTGCCCTCCGGTGGTGTCACCGCAGCTCCCACCACACTCAGTGAGCCAGCAGCTGCCTCCACACCGCCCCTTGGACACAGTGCCGATGAGGCGCTTGTGGGCACACCCACCGATCACATCGTCTATACTGACGGTGCAACCGCCGCTGACACCCCTACACCTCTCAGCACTGCTCCTGAGGCCGACACTACAGTGGCCTCTGAGCAACCGCCTACACCCCGTGCCCCTGACAGCTCCCCAGCCCCCTCGGATGATACACCATACCCCGGGCTTGAGAGTCTTGGCCAGTGGGCCGATGTCTCCGAGTCAGACTGCGAGTCAGGCACCGAGGGCTATCCGCCCCAACACACACCTCCTCCTCCAGTATCCGACACTGACGGTACGGTGCCTGCTCAGCCCATCCACTGCCGATAGGGCAACTACACTGGCTACAGCGGGCACCCTGCCTGCATTGGTGGACACTGACCGGCTGGCTGCTATGGCTACTGCCCCGCAGTCCTTGTGGTAGGACCAAATCGACGATTTGGTCCTACCACGAGGACCATTGTTCCGATAATTTAATTGGCCATCTCCCGTGATTTGTGGTGTCTAACCAATGAAAGGTGGTATATATAGGTCCTATATTAATTTATTTGAACGCTGGTTTGGCCTATATCCATCCCATATATCCATGACGAACGCATTTCAAACCTCTACACTCAAAGTTTTCAAAACGGATTTTTTTGGAACATTCCAAATTTGGAAAATTAGTGACTCATCTTCAATATTTTTTTACCAATCATATATCAACACTACACCTGCGCGGATACCATCAAATTGAACCTATACATATGTCCCAATCATATTTGGGCGGTAGGTCCGGTTGGAATGCATATATTGGCTCGTTGGCTCGTTGGCTTCCCCTCTAATATATTGGCTCGTTGGTTTCCCCCCTAAAACAGTGGTCACGCGAGCTGACCAGCCAGCCATCATAATTGCTTGCTAGAGGGCATATATCGCAAGGTTGGTGTGTGCGGCACATTAAATCTTCAAGTATATATGTATTGCGAATTTCTGAAAGTCTAACATCATCCAAATATCTTATTTTTCGACTGGCGTGTACATTTTAGAATGGATGAATGTCAATTTCTAAAGTCCGAAATTCGCTAAATTCGGAATTTGCATTGTGTTGAACATGCGCTATGCTGAAATAGAGCGGAAATGATGATGAGGGTGCGAAGTAACCGATTCAGTTATCTTATTTGGTCATAAACTCAAGATGTATAACGATGAGCATCACCGTGAGCCCCCCATGTGACTCCTAATACTCAAAATAACGGTGGTCCTTGTGGTAGGACCACCATTTTCTTCAAGCTTTTGGTGAAATTACACCCCTAAAGCGTGTCGTTCAACCACACACCTAAAGTCTCATGGGGGCCGCCGCTATAAGAAATAAAATTCATTTAACTCATCATAAACATCATGTGCAAATGTTGCCTGTGCCTCAAATAGTCGATTTAGTGATCGAAACCGCAATTGCCCATTGGTCCTTGTGGTAGGACCATGAATTTGGGTAGTAGCCAGCTACCTCAGACACACACATGCAGCCCCCGGTCCCGTCCACAGTGCAGGCCTGTGCCGTCACACCGGATTTCGACTTCCCTCCTGTCCATGAATCTCAGGTACTCAGGAGGACACCTCGGAGACCACTACTATGTGGAAGCAGTTCATGACAGACACCTCGAGCTGCACTGACACACCCCGGCCCCGGCCAAACAGCTCACACCCTCCAGAGCACTCTCAGTGGGATTTTTCAGTTATGCCATCTCCCTCCTTCCATCAGCTTAATCAGTTCCTTGAGAACTACAGCCTAACACACCCCTCATATCGCACCGACGACCCTGATGAGGATTGGGCCCAGTTTGAGGTCTTTGATGACCACCATTTGGGCCCCACAGATCAGCACTGAGGTCTACGACCCTGCGGTTGCAGTGCCGTGGGGAGAGACCTCAGCTGCACCGACGGTGCCCCGCACTGTCTGTCACCACAGCACACCGGTGTTCCTCCCTCTGCTTGGGAAAGGCCGCCGTGCCTCTACTAACACGCACGGACAACTCCTTGTAGATTCAGGAGCCTCACATCTCCTCCTGAATAACAGGGAGCTCTTCGCTGAGTTGTCCCCGTGCACCTCCAGCATGACTACAGCCTCAGATAAGCATTACAGGCCTCACAGTGTCGGCACAGCCTCCCTTGATTTCCAGTACATCGACGGCAATTGGATCACACTCCCATTCATCCAAGCCTTCTATGATCCAAATGCCCCAAACCTCCTCTCAGTCCGCCAGATGCTCAGACACGGGGCCCGCTCCCCTGACTTCATCGACCACACGTGGCACCACGGTGCTTCCCTCTTTGACCTCTATGCCACTGGCAGAGACTATGTTGTCCACCCCAGCAGCTGGCGAGCCACCCCGTCTGCCCACTCCATCGCACAGAGGAGACCCCTCCTGCAGCCTGCTCCCTCAGAGCTTGCAGAGAAGGGCACGGTTGACTGGATGGTTGCTAGGTCCGCCTACAGACAGTTTGCCCAGCACAGTCCACACGGCTATTGTGACACAGACCTCTACACAGACGGCATCCCCTGCCCACGGGGTAACACACAGTGTCAGCAGTACTACTCCCTCCAGGACCCTGCTGAGGACCATGTCTGGTGCGGGCGCTCTTTCTGGGCCAACCCGCCCTTCATCAACTCCATCATCCAGAGGATGTTGATGAAGATGCTAGAGGACTTCTGGTTAGACCCTAATAACACCTCATACACGGGGTGTCTCCGGAAGTCACCATCCGCAGCCTGGTGGCCACTCACCTATCACTTTCAGGAGATAGCCACCATCCCAGCAGGCACATCCGGCTTCTTCTCCCGCCCTCGCGCTGGTACCTACTCCCCCCAAGACCTCACAGATGCAGGAGAGGAGGGCGGTGCTGACCGTGTATTCATCCAGGGGGCTCCGTTCGACACCACCATCCTTTTCAAGGATGCCACCACAGTCCCCAGGATTGACCCTCATCAGTACCTCCATGCCTGTCTGGGCCACTACTCACACCAGTACATTGCTCACCTCTTCTCACAGGGGCTTCAGTTTGCAGTACCCAGACGACACCTCTCCATGAAGACACTCAGGACTATCCTGTCAGGCTGCGGGTGTGCTCATTGCAACACCTGGAATGCCAAACGCCCAGGACCCTTCAATGTATTTGACAGAGCCAACCGCAGACCGCCTCCGGCTTTGCCAGCCGACCACCGGCATGTCAAATGGGAACAGTCCGAGCCATTCCGGCACATATTTGCTGACATTTGGGGCACATGCAAACCCCCTGGCTACGACGAGTCAGTCTTCATCAGTGCCTTTAAGTGCCCCGTCTCTAAAAAGGCCTTCGGATTTGCCTCGCCTTCTAAGGGAGGCCAACACTTCCACCTCCAGTCTGTCCTTGATGACATTCAGTCCCACGGCTTCACACCAGAGACCATCACTTTCCACACAGACTGTGCCACAGAGTACGCATCAGAGGAGATGAAGACATTGCTCCGACAGTACCGCATGCGTCACGAGACTGGTCCGCCATACATGCACGAGTTCCAGGCTCAGATTGAGGTGCTCTGGAGAGACATGCAGAAGATCATGAACAGCACCATGCGCACATATGATGCCCCGCTGTACTCATGGCCTCTTGCTGCACTCCATGCCATTAACACAGTCCTCAATGTTATGCCTAACAAGCACATTGGGATGGACACACCTCATCTCAGATACACTGGCCGTCACTTCGACTACACCGAGCTCCGGCCCTTCTGGTCCGAGTGCAATGTCTGGCAGGACCCCGCACAGCGCTCTAAGGCAGGAGCCAACGCTGACACTTCGGCTAAGCTCCAACCTAAGAGCAAGCCATACCGCTATGTCGGGAATCTCACACCAGGCAACTATCTACTGTATGCTTTGACACATGTGAAAGGGAAACTCAAGGCTCTCTCTAAGCCTACGTCTGTCACTGACCCTGATCTCATGGCTAAGACACTTGCCAACACTCACAACACTCTGGCTGATCCCGCCTCCACAGCTATCTTCACAAAGAAGTTGTACCCCATCCGACGCCCCACAGCCTTCTCCTCCCCCGACATCCTCGAGCTTGCATGCAGCACCCACGAGACAGAGACCTTTGCATATGTCAAGGTCCAGTGTGCTAAACTCAGACATCCGGTCTGGGTGAAGCTCATACCCTATCTCCAGCTGGCCAAGAGCCACTATGCCACTCTCATCAGCTTCCTCAAGCACAAACACAAACATGGGGCACCTAATGTCTTTTACCCGTGTTTTGCTATGTGCTCGGCTAGGCCAACCGACCGGCAGAGGTATCACCCTGCAATCATCGTGTCTGTATGTAGACCATACGCCTCAGGTCCAGCACAGATATCAGGTGTACTTCGACTCTGCAGACTCACACTCCACCTAGTATGCAGACACCGATGCTGTCATCATCTCCCCAGTGAGACCAGAAGGCCATGCTCCTTGCCCTCAGAGACGCAGACTTAGACCCCGCAGACTTCCCGAGTGATGCCTTCATGGACGAGCTAGACCCCGCTACATACAGACAGGCTCAGGTTAGCCCTAATTGGAGAAATGGCACAAAGCCATTGAGTCAAGGATTGACGGCATACTTCAGCCAGACAGGGCCGATCCAGTCACCGCCTTCCCCCCAGGCTCCACCGTCCTCCCCAGTAAGTTTGTCTTTAAGCTCAAGAAGCTGACAGCCGGCTCCCTTGACAAGTTCAAGGCCAGATGCACCACCAGAGGAGACATGGACAGCACCTTCTATGAAGAGGCGGAGACCTTTGCCCCTACAGTACACCTCAGCTCACCACCTTCAGACTCCTCCTAGCGCTCTGCCTGACACACAGACTCATGCCATACCACTATGATGTCTCTCAGGCTTTCCTCCAGGCTCCAATACCCGAGGATGAGCGGTACTATGCCAGGTTTCCGAAGGGATACGTCCATCCCCTAGGATATGTAGGTGCCTATATGAAGAAGGCACTCTACGGGCATCGGACCAGACCAGCGGGTGCCTACTGATGCCGCTACTCGCTGTGCTAAGGTGGCCGGAGGGGTGGTGGATCCTGACCTGCGGGTTGCGCCCCGCTCCACTATGGGCACGATTGTGGCGCCACCAAGCACATCTTCGACTCTATTATGAAGGTGTTCACCGAGGATGATGATGGTGACCACCGTGGTGACCACTTTGGTGACCACTTTGATGACTCCATCCCCGATCTGGACTCGGGCTCCGACTCGCATGAGGATGATGATCCCGAGGCTTGTCAGCAGGGAAAATATCTTCCGTTGAGCTGGTACGGCCCCAAATCAAAATTCCTTTCGGGCCGCCTTCGGGCCGCCCGGTCCAAACTACAAAATGCCCGCCGCAGGCGCGAAAATTTTAATCTTAAGTATGTGAAAATACAAAATTCGCAAAAAAATCATCAAAATTTTTAGAAGTTTGCGCCAAATTGGTTCGGCCCCAAAGCAATTTCTCATTCGGCCCCTCTTCGGCCCGGGCCTCATTTTGGCGACTCATTTCGGCCCGGGGCCGGCCAATTGGGGTAAGGTATCTTCCCTGCTTGTCAGGTTGGACTACGAGTGGATATCTTGACAACCTACCCGCCGTGATGATCAAATGAGAACAGACGGGGCAACATCCCGATATCACTAGAGCTGGAGGGGCACCATTCCCTAAAAGTGCGTGGCTGTGACACACTAAACGGGCACCATACCCATGAATCGGCATTAGCTAGACAATCACACTTTAGAAATTAGAAGGGGTATTGGAATCTGCAGTGCCTGCTGATCAGTTTGGTGTAAAGCATGACTGTCTAGGCCTTGTACACGAACACGCCAGGATGCTCAAACCCTGAAGAAACCCTGAAGAAACCCTAAAAACCCTTAGATCTAGATATGTGCGAGGAAGACAGATACGCTGTCCGGCTAAGCTTGCTAGGAAACAAACTGATAATCACATAAACAGTGTCTGGCCGGAGCTTTATGCTCTCGGAAACCCAGACAGTAATAATGACTGTACTACTGTACTGTACTACTGTACAGTACAGTGCTAGGATGTCACGGACACGAAACGGAAGCAGGGTCAGGCTAGGGGCTAGTCAGAGCCCATAATAACTAAGCCTAAACCCGAAGTCCAGCACACCACCCGTGGGTGTGACTACCTAGCAAAGCAGGTACAGTACATACAGCCACGAGACATAAACAAACACCTAACATTCACTTCGGTGGAAACCGATCACTTCTAGCTGGGTGCCGGGGTCTCTACCCGGTCATCCCACTACTGGGCTAAAGCTAATCAAGCTGCCAGGATGAATTGCAAGAAACTCAGCCACTTTGAGGCTGGTCAGCAGAGCCGAGTTCAGCGGTTGGGATGTAAATACAGAAGAGTCCCGAAGTGAAATGCAAGCTGTCTGTTGTAAATTGAGCACCACCAGACCCAAGTGGGCAAGGCGGTTCCACAGCAGAGGGTAAATCAACTGAAGAATTCTGATAAATAGGATCCCACGGTGGTCCGAACTTTGAAGAAAGACATGTAAGAACTCGATCGTCAGGCGGCCAATCACGGATGTCCAGAAAGCCAAGTGGCGGATCCGAAGCAAAGAGATCTCCAGCAGACCGATGGACGGTGACTCCGGGCTCAACCAGGCCCCTGTCACCACCGCCCACGGCAACCAGAGATGCCGTAGCACTGGCCAACAGAGAACAGCAGAGCACTGAAGACATCAAGGCACACCGGAGAAAACCCGGCGGAGCCCGTGGACGAAACATCGGAGCTGCAAGTGGCGATGCTCCCCTGTCAGAGTCATGGTCAGGAGTGCCGAAGGAGTCAAAAGCAACTTGCCGTCCGCCGTCAGAGCCATCGTCAGAGCCTTGGTCGTTGTCAGAGCCTTCAGAGCCAATGTCAGAAGTCTCAATCGTCATGCCAGCAAACAGCGGAGCCGGTGTAGTGTCGCCAAGCCGGAGCGATGGGACAGAACCAGCCAAGCCGAGAGAGCCAGGCACAGCCACTGGTGGGTCATGAGCCGTAGGCACACCACCAGCCACGAGTGCAGAGGGATCCCGAACCGCAGGCGGTGGCGGAATCGAACCCCGTGCACCCGAGTGGAATGTGGCTAGAGGAAAGTGAGCCACGCCGTCATCGTCAGCCGCCGCATCCCGAGCGGAAGCCGCCGCATCCTGAAAGTGCCGCAGAGACGTGGGCTCAGCCGTCACAAAAGAATGCGCCGACAGCTCGCACACCTCTGGGCGACCCTCCATCGTGCAGAGCGACTCGAAGGCGTGCTCATCCCCCGCGTCATAGAAACGCTGGAAACGAACAGCCAAGCAGTCAGCCTCGTAGTCTTCAACCGCACCACAATAGTGGGCAGAGTGAAGACCGCCGTTGGGGCATTCAGCATGCCAGTGCTTCAAACCACTTTGTGCACACACCGCATTCTTGCAGTGGGGCACGAAGGCACCACTCTTCTTGTCAAACGAGACAAGAGGAGCGGTGCCAAGCGGTTTAACACCAGCACGATGATGCTTAGCAGCAGAGCGGGTAAGGTGCTTGCCCGCAGGCGGAGGCCCTTCCCGCTTCTGCCGCTTCAGGTCACGAATGTCCTGTTGCATGCGCTCCAGCTGCTTCTGCAGACTGGACAACGCCGCAGCCAGGTCAGACGCGCCATCGCCGAATGACAGAGCCGAAACAGGAGTGTCAGAGACTTGCAGGCCGTGGCGGAACTGCTCCCGCACACGAGCCTGAATAGTCAAGAGAGACACGCCTTGCCGCTGGTCAGCCCGAGCCAAGGAATTAGCCAAGTCACGGTACAATGCCGAATTGCCGAGAGCCTTAAGAAACTGCCGCTTCACCGCGTCCTCCGGCAAGTTGTGGGAACGCTGAACGTCCCGCAACAGGCCATTGAACTCGCGGATGCCACGGTCAGGATCCTTGCTGCTGGGGATGCGGACCGCCAGCAGCAACTCAAAAGAGTCAAAGGGTTCCGAACGCTCCTGGAGCATGCGCACCACCTCAAGGGCAGCGCGCTTGCCATCTCCAGGAACGTCGGACCCAGAGGCCTCAAGCCAGTCTCGGGCAGGCGAGCCAGGGCGAGCCAGGAATGTCAGAGCCGAGAGCAGCAGTTCATTCGCCTCATGCCTGGCCTCAACTGTCATGTCAGTCAAGTCAAACAAGGGAGCAAACGCCGTCGACTGCAGCACAAACTGCGTGCGGAGCTCATGCATTATCTGTGAAAAAATGTCCACAGCGTCGGTCTCCGTTCCCGCAAAGCGCTCTGATTTGTCGCCCAGAATTTTAGTGGCAACGGTTTTGGCAATTTTCCGGTCGAAACTGTCACGAGCCAATTGCCTGCATTTGTCCAAAATCTCTCTTGCAGCTGCGGTGGTCGGAGCCGGCAGCTGCGGCGTGTGAGGAGTCGCAGCATGCTGCGCACCGACGTCATCAAAAATTGTCTCTAATCTACGGACGCGAGAACGCGTCGATCTATTTGCTGTGGTCACCATGATGAAGAGACAGGGGAGGAGGTTGAGCTAAACAGGGAGATGGTGTAGGAACGCTTACAGCGGCCAGACGGCTTGCAGAAGCCTCAGAAGTACAGATTAAAATCCACAGGTCGTGAGCGGAACCATGAGAGCGGCCAAATTCAGTTACGCGTGGAACGACCTCGCCGGAGCCAGCGGCGCACGAAACAGAATAACCCTCGCTGCGACGATGCTTCCGTAAAAATAAAATAATCCGTCACCAACTGATCTCCTGTGCAGCGAAGGCGAGCACAACGCGTGCCGCCATCACTGCCAAGCTAAAAGGCCATACCGTAAGGATCCACCACCGCCCAAGTGGGCGCTCAACCCCTCCTACGTCCTACTTAGCCGAACATGGCAACAGCAAGGCGCTGTGCCATCATCAGAATCACCGGAAAGCCGGTGCGGCCTATAACCTGCGAGGAAGACAGATACGCTGTCCGGCTAAGCTTGCTAGGAAACAAACTGATAATCACATAAACAGTGTCTGGCCGGAGCTTTATGCTCTCGGAAACCCAGACAGTAACAATGACTGTACTACTGTACTGTACTACTGTACAGTACAGTGCTAGGATGTCACGGACACGAAACGGAAGCAGGGTCAGGCTAGGGGCTAGTCAGAGCCCATAATAACTAAGCCTAAACCCGAAGTCCAGCAATATGTAGATATGCTGAACTAATCGTGGCCGTTGGATCATATGATGACCAACGGCAAGACACAATGCGTAATAGCTCGCGGCCCATCTTCTGAAACTAAGTGGGCCGGATAGTTCATCGGCCCATCGCAGTCGTTATGAACTCGACAGTGACACGTATGAATCTTAGTTCGTGAACTTTCATTTAGTTTGCCCAATCAATAATGATTGGGCGCTAGAGTTCGCGGCGTTTCAAGCTGCGAATTGCTATATATTTTATGAATGAAAGTTTACGCTCGCTTTTTCAAACTCGACCCACCGTTGAATTCCAACACTCCGGAGACCAAAGCCTTCGGAAAGCGATTTTTTCATAGTTTAGATTTTTTAATTCTCTGTGATAGTCGGAACAGTGTTGCAGAAATCTGACGGGTACTACCGGTACGATATCGACGGCTGCCAGTGGATAAGAAGACCTTAAGTATTATGGCCCATCGAACGGCTGCCGGTAGCTAAGGGGCATCACCACCGGGAGCTACCAGTTACACGTCAGATTTCTGCAACACTGGTCCGGAGGTTACGAGCTTTATCCGTCGAGAATCGCGCGATCGGCCGCGCAGAGGCCGAAGCTCGTAACCTCTCGCTCTGGGTCTGGCATGCCAACCTCCTACCTGTCGTGTGAGAGTCTCCAGTCTGCAGTCTCCGATTCGTATTGGTAAAAGCTTCTATTGAAATCTCACTCGACTGTTGTGTTCGACTGTTCGTGTTGAAGACTTGAACTGTATGTGTTGAAATCAAATGTTCAGACGGACGTTTTGTTCTGCACTGCGAGTGATTGATCTACTCGGATGCAGAGGATTCTGGGTGGCGATTCACTTCACTTTCCAGATAGTATAGCGAAATTTGACTGAGTCGTCTGGCTATTGGCGGGCATACATTCCGCCTTCGCTACGTTCATGGGCCGAAGATGCCCATACACGTTGAACCTGGGCGCCGGAGGAGGCCACAATCTGCGCTGGCTCCTCTGACACGCGATGCCCCTGCCGGTGGGCTGTCTATCATGCTGCCAAAAGCTATGCGCTTAACGTTACGGGTTGGCGCGTCCATTTGTGGAACTAGGTTGTTTTTCGCAAGTGCACGTCTTAATACTGCACGGTGATATTGTGGAGTGACACGGCCTGCATGGGGATGTACTTCCATGTTCCTCCTCCTCCGTATATCGCTTTCGCTCTGAGCAATTCATAATTATTTTCTGAGGGTTGCAGCCATATCTTTCGTATTCCTGAAGCGCTCGTGATTTCCTCACTTGCATGGTTGCAGATCAATTTTTGTTACCTTCCCCAGCGTGGCAGCGGAAAACGAACGTGCAACCTGGTCGACCGCCGCGCCCACCCTTGTGCCCATTGAAGGCAGAGAAATCCTTGCCGAGTCGATCTTTCAGCGCTTGCGTGAAACCTGAAACCTCGGCGTGGACCGCTATGCTATCGCAAGGGGAAACGAATCTTCAGGTACACACGGCAAACCCCGCACGTTGCATTGAGGGGACTTGCGCCCCTCCGCCCCGCTCGCTTACGAGTGATGCACGAGTCGTCACCGCACTTCATGGAACTCTGCCACCGCACTGAGCTGGGGGAGAGCAACGTGCGAGATGGCATTTGGTCCATTGACTGACGCTCGGCTCGCGGGATTGTTCACGGCAGGATGCCACAAATTCTCGCGAGAACTCGCGCGAGAGCAATAGTGAGGAAGGCGCGCGCGGCCAGCTGTCCCCGACCCGCCAAATTTCCTCGAAAGGCTCCCAGGGAGCCAGCAGCGAAGACGACCTGGAGATCGATGAGGTAGACCGGGTTGGCGCCGCGGGGTCCCCCTGTTTGCAGTGGCCCCGCGCGGTTTTGTGAACGTCCCCATACGCTACAGGGCTCATGCGGCCCTATCGACATGCTATGAGTTTCTTCGGCTCACCACCGGCCGCCAGGGAAGCTCATCCGCCCATTCACCCTCGCCAAGGGTACAATGTGTGCGTTACTGGTCTGTTCCGCGGTCCTCGGTGGAAATCGCGCGCGCGTGTGGCAATACTGTCCGTGGCGCCTGTCTATGCGAAGTGCAGCTGACGCCCCATCCCTCTGCTGGCAGGAGCTGGAGGTACCGGAGTCGTGCGGGGTCGAGGACCTCGAGGGGAGCGGCAGGCTCTCCTTGCAACCCAGTCAGCTCACGCTGGCTTCTGGCGGCAAGGAGAAAAAGAAGAAAACAGCGCGTAGGTGTGACCCCCGCCGACAGGCAGAGCATGGGTCCGCGCCGCGAGTGGGTGTGGACGGTGTCATCCGCTCACCAGAGTGAACATCGCTGGGCCCAGCACCATGCTCCCGGTGACGACCACGGGGATCCAGTGAACATCGCTGGGCCCAGCACCATGCTCCCGGTGACGACCACGGGGATCCAGTGAACATCGCTGGGCCCAGCACCATGCTCCCGGTGACGACCACGGGGATCCAGTGAACATCGCTGGGCCCAGCACCATGCTCCCGGTGACGACCACGGGGATCCAGTGAACATCGCTGGGCCCAACACATAGAGGCTGAGGCTTATGGGATGTGGGCGAATACGTTGCATTGTGGCGCACAGATGGTCTGCCCTTAGGGGCGCCCTGTCTA
This sequence comes from Cymbomonas tetramitiformis, assembly GCA_001247695.2. Taxonomy (NCBI): domain Eukaryota; kingdom Viridiplantae; phylum Chlorophyta; class Pyramimonadophyceae; order Pyramimonadales; family Pyramimonadaceae; genus Cymbomonas; species Cymbomonas tetramitiformis. The sequence continues at coordinate 89,918 of LGRX02026996.1, forward strand.
AGGTTGTCGATCCTCGACCGACCCCCCCGGAGGTCCTCGCTGTGTCGCCGAATGGCGCCGAGGTACGCCACATGGCACTCTCCCCTTCACTGGCACTGGGTTGCGCGCTGGGGGCTGAGCTGGCGCCACGGTGCCGCCTCCATGGACACATCAGCACGTGGCCGCAGGAAGAGGCAGGTTGCGCGCTGGGGGCTGAGCTGGGAGCCGGGACGGGGCGCGCCCGGGGTGGGGGCACAGATACGGTGGGAGTGCCAAACGCCGGCACAGTTTGCGGTGGAGGTGCGGGCCCTGGCAGGGCGCAGGTGGGACCTCGCTGTGGAGGGTGTGCCCTGGAACGGCGGGCGGGGGCAAGTGCACCTGAGCCTGCCCCCTCTCACCACAAGCTATGTGCGGGTGTACCAAGTGCTCAAGGACGGCCGCCGAGGGTACTGCAGCCGCGCGAGCATGGTGTCAACTGAGGGCGCCGAGCCTCCCAAGGTGGGGGTGCACCCCCTGCACGGCCACCTCTAAGGAGGCAAACCCCCTTCTGCATATAAGCTCCCAACACGTGGACTCTCCTGAGCGCGCATCCCTGCAGAGAGGGACCACATTCCCTCGAAATCCTAGGAAGCACACTGCCCTACGCGTCCGTCTCTACGGCTTGGGACCACCTTCCCATCAAACCATCGGAGGCGGACCTTCCTGCATGATTGTGCATCGCAACGGGTGGGGACATGGGGACCACCTTACCTTCAAACCCTCTAAGCAGGGGACGCCCTGTGCGTGCATCTCAGCTGGTGGGGACCACATTCAGTCAGCCTCTAAGCAGGGGACCCACCGGCAGACAGAACTCTACGTTAGGAGGGGATTTAGGTGAGATGCCTGGGCAATGCGCGATGTCTAAACTGCACGCGCGCAAGTCCGCCACGTCAGCGCCTTGAGGGGAGGGCGTCGCGGGCGAGGTGGGCTTGGCAGGAGCGCGGCGTGCAGCCCTGGGAGCTGCAGCGGCTGCGGCGGAAACGCAGGGATAGCCGGGGCGGCTCCCGGGGCAAGATGACCCTTCTACAGGATGTATGCCTCGCCTCCTGGCACCCAGCCATACCCCGCCCCTCCGCCCCTCGCTGTCTACACGCCCAGCAAGTTGCGCCGAGGCGCGACGCCGCAGACAGCGTTACGCGCGCAAGGCCCCCCTTCTCGACGCCTGGCCGTCGACGCCCCCGCCTCACGTGATCCCCCAGTCTCAGTCTCAGTCTCAGCCTCCCCGCAAGAATGGCTCGAGTGGTCATTTCAAACTTTTCCACAGATGACCGCTCGGGACCTGTGCAATTGAAGTTTCTGCCAGAGGAGCTGGCAGTCAGTTCTAGTGAGCACAGGGATGCAGCCGTGGCCCCCGGCTGTGGCCGACTGAGGGTCGAGGGGCACCGGGGAGAGCCCCTCAGGACATATCCCAGGGCTTCGAGTTCACGATGCCGGAGAGCAAGGCGGAGGAGGTGGAGGAGGAAGGGGACTGCGAGGCAGCACGGAAGGTCGGCCTTCACTCCGCCCAGCCATCTTATTCGCGGGGCCTTGGAGTAGACTCGCTTCTGGTCGGGCAGCAGGAGGCTTTCTTACGGTACGGCCGCAATCCAGGGCGCAGCAATGGCTCTCATCAACGGCTGAGGCTTGCATGCCTCCGATTGGGCAACACACATTCGACTGTGCTGTGCTCTTCGCGGTGGACTTTCTGTTAAACAGTCATCTGACTATGCTGCGTGCTATGTGGTCAGTGATACAGCAGACTGTGCCCTCCTGTTCCGGAAAGCTTGTAAGCCTTCGGGGTGGATGTGCCCTAGTGTCGGTCCTGGCGCCGCTCGGGAGCACGGGCACGCGATGTTCGTTCGGCCGACTTCCCTGGTGTGCTGGGCACCATTCGGATCGGCGGGCCGCGCAGGCGAAGGACGATTATGAAATGAGAATACTGCGCGAAATGGAGGGGGTAAGGATCAATCCTGCCTATCTGTGCACTCCGCAGCCCTGAACCCCCCCCCACTGCCACTTCGAGCCCCGGAGGTCGGAGGGTCGGCGGAATGGGTTTCCTCTCGTCATCCGCGTGTTCTCTGGGCCCTCTGACGTGACCGACCTAAGATGGCAGCCACCGTCCACGTCCTCCCTGTGACCGTTTGCCGCACCATCCGACGGATGAGGTGAAGCTCTTGGCATGGGGATGGTGCAGGGTGTGGAGACTGAGGAGGAATTGGAGAAGTGCGAGCCGAGCCCACCAGCAGCACCGCCACCACCTGTCGTGGGCCCGGCGTTGGACCTGCTGCCGGACTCTCTGCTGGTGTACCTGCTCTCGAGGTGGCGATGCATCTGCCTTCTCAGCGGGAGGGGGGGGCTGTGGGGTGGGGTGCCTACCCTTTGGGGTGCCTGCCCTGTGGGGTAGGTGTCCTCTGTGTGGTGCCCCCTGTGGCTATGCCTTAATCGGGGAGTGTGCACGGCGTGCCGGTTTTTGGGCACGCGCCGAGGAAGCCATCCGCCTGAATCAGTGCCTCGTGGAGCGCGATCTAGTGGGTGTCCTGCAAGCCAGGCGGCTGTCTGACCCTTCGGCGGGTGCGCCCGGATCAGGTTCGGCCTGGAGGCGCAGGACCTGGCCGCGGTGTCCATGCTCGGGACGCGCTTCCGGCGGCGCGCGCGTGAGGAGCTGGTAGGCGGCAGCCAGCTGCAGATCTCCGCCTTCTACCAGCAGGATGAGCCTTCCAACACCATCTGGCACGCCCCCGGCCCGCCCTCAAGCCCGCTAGCGTTGGGCATTGTTGTGCTGGCTGCCGCATAAGCTGCGTGGGTACGAGCTGCGGCACGCACGCTCCTCCGGCTGCGCCCCAGCTTGCTCCCAGCGGTGAGCAGCCGGAAGCAACCCGGGGCGAGGCCCACTCGCGTGCGGGAGTCCCAAAGTCAAAGGGGGTAGACGAGCGAGGAGCGATTTGTGCTGGGCCGAGGGGGTTGTGGGTGCAGGCTGTCGGTTGTGGAGGCCGCAGCAATGGAGGCGGTCAGTATCCAATGTCACTGCTGGCACCTCGGCCAGATTAAGGTCCGCTCTCGGCATGATCTGGCAGCCCTTGGCACGATCTGCGCTGACACGCACACAGGCGCCTCCTGCGGTCGAGAGGCTTGAGCGCACCGCGGGCCTCTCCTGCGGTTGAGAGGCTTGAGCGCACCGCGGGCCTCTCCTGCGGTTGAGAGGCTTGAGCGCACCGCGGGCCTCTCCTGCGGTTGACAGGCTTGAGCGCACCGCGGGCCTCTCCTGCGGTTGAGAGGCTTGAGCGCACCGCGGGCCTCTCCTGCGGTTGAGAGGCTTGAGCGCACCGCGGGCCTCTCCTGCGGTTGAGAGGCTTGAGCGCACCGCGGGCCTCTCCTGCGGTTGACAGGCTTGAGCGCACCGCGGGCCTCTCCTGCGGTTGAGAGGCTTGAGCGCACCGCGGGCCTCTCCTGCGGTTGAGAGGCTTGAGCGCACCGCGGGCCTCTCCTGCGGTTGAGAGGCTTGAGCGCACCGCGGGCCTCTCCTGCGGTTGAGAGGCTTGAGCGCACCGCGGGCCTATCCTGCGGTTGCGGACTCGAAGCGAATGGATGAGCGTGCCCGTGAGGTTGCCCACGAATGCATGCCGTGTCCCATGTCTACTCCCCCACGATACTGCCACCTTGTTCTCCGCCACGTGGGCTGCTAGAGGTCAGCACGGGGTCCTCCCAGGTGCCATGGCCAGGGCACGGAAGTGCTTCTCATCCGGAATGCTGGATGGTGGCGGGGGGGTCACGGCCAGCGGAAGGGCTCCGAGCGGTGGGTGAAAGTCTTGCACTATACCTCCAACGCAGTAGTGCGGTGGAACTCGCGCGGAAACCAGGCACTGGCGGCAAATGAGGTTCTGCCGCCAAGCCCCTCTCCTTCTGCCATCTGCTTCGCTTTGCAACCATCCCCGTCTCCGTAACCCTTCTACCCCAGCTGATCAACAGTGACTGCCCTTGTCGTTGATACCCCCCCTCCCTCTCGTCCCAGCCCGTCTCCTAAGCTGGTATGGCCATCCATCTGACGTGGATGGTGCGCAGGCCGCATGGCGTGCATGACACCATGGCGTGCATGGCACCACCCGAGAGGGCGCCGCTGCAAAGTGCCGAATGCGACGATTGGGGAAAAGCGGGCTTGGCGGGGGGGGCGGAGCAGGAGTCCACGGTGCTCGGCTGCGCAAATGGCCAGGTATACTCGTGCGGGCGGAACACCAATGGGGAGGCAGGGCACGGTGACAACAAGCCCAAGCCGGTCCTCGAGCTCGTGCATGCTCTCCGAGGGGGGCCGCGCTCTCGTATCCGCCAGGTATCTCCTCAAGCGCATTGTCTGAGGAGTCTTCCCATGGAAGACGGCCTACAGCTGCTTCTTCCCCACTGCCCGCCGGCGTGCGGACCGGTGGTCCCCAGGAGGCCAGCCGGCATCAAGTGTGCAGGTTGGTGGTCCCCAGGAGGCCAGCCGGCACCGGGTGTGCGGGTTGGTGGTCCCCAGGAGGCCAGCCAGCACCAGGTGTGCGGGTGTTTCCCATCACATATTGCCTTGCACCCTTGATGTATCACCGCAGGGCAGCGGGCAACAGCGGAGGTGGGCGATGAGGCGTGGTGGCGGGGTGGAACAGGTGAGCGCCGGGCACAACTTCTGCATGCTGCTTTCGGGCGCGGGGGAGATTGTCTCGTGGGGGCTCAACGCACACGGCGAGCTCGGGCATGGTGACAAGACGGCGCGCAGCACCCCGGTGGTGATCCGCGCTCTCCAGGGCACCTCCGTGGCACAGGTGGACCCCTAGATGCTCCTCTCGCCACACACACACGCGCGCGCCCATCCAGTGAGGCTCAGGGAGCTGAGGGGTGGTCATGCGCGTAGGCTTGGTGGTGGAGAGATGGCTCGCGCAGCTCGGGGGGCAGGGATGAGCCGAATTCAGGCAACAGTCAGCAGTGCGCCGGCGGTGTGGGTGCAGAGGGGCTCGGGTGGCTCAGTGAGGCTTAGGGGGTTCCCATTTTTCACTAGTGAGCTCCGGAGAATCCGGATAAGTGTCCCGAAGTGTGTGCTGAATCCTTTGATCCCCGGCGTGGGTACATAGTGCAGCCGGTCTTCTGCGGCTACGGGGTGCCAAAGGAGTCGGTCCAAGGATAAGCACAACACGCACACACTGTATCTGTCTTCTGTGGCTAGGGGGTGCCAAAGGAGTCAGTCCAAGGATACGCACACACACTTTATGGTCCAAGGATAAGCCACACACTTTGTGGTGAAGTAATGTCAAAGGAATCGGTCCAAGGATAAGCCACACACTTGCTTCCCTTACTTCCCCCTCCCGCCGCCGCCGCCATGTCTTTGTGAGTCAGCAACCTGAAGCATCAGCATCGCATCTCCTTGCTTCAGCTGTAAAACACTTGGTGTCCCCTCGGGGTGAGCTCCCACCGCGATTTAAATAAAGGGTCCCCCTTGTGCCCCGCTTGTTTTAAGTAAAGTACCCAGGCCTGGTGCCCCTGTCTCTGGAGTAGAGGATTCTCCCAATACCCCGCCTGTTTTAAGTAAAGCACCCAGGCCTGGTGCCCCTGCCTCTGGAGTAGAGGATCCACGCCTTGTACCCCGCCTGTTTTAAGTGAAGCACCCAGGCCTGGTGCCCCTGTCGCTGGAGTACAGGATCCACGCCTTGTGCCCGGCCTGTTTCAAGTGAAGGACCCAGGCCTGGTGCCCCTGGAGGGTTGGAGTTGGAGCCACACAGGGCTGTGCGGTCAGAGAGGGCGTCCTCCGAGGAGGCGTGAGGCAAGGGGAGGGCGGGAGTGGTGGTGACTTGCTGCAGCTGTCAGCGGGTGGGAACCACGCGGTGGCAGTTACCCAACACGGGGAGATGTATGCCTGGGGGCACAATGCGAACGGGCAGCTTGGACTTGGCCAGACGGTGAGCTACACTAAGCCACAAGTGGTGAAAGGGGACGCCTGGCGGCTGCTCTTCACGCGGCCCCACCAGGTGTGCTCACCCGCCTACACCCACCCTGCCCCCCCCCACAGGCTTCGACCACAAGGTGCTGGACAGTCTCTTGCATCTGAGCCAGCGAGGTCCTCTTTCCCGCTTCCGGGGGAGGCGGCCGAGCCCCTCGCAAGCGCATTCTGAAGCAAGAAACGGAGAATGTGGCATGGGGGACGCCTGAAGGGGGAGGAGCGCACAGGAGCATGCGCGAGGCGGTGACGGATGGCGCAAAGGGACGGGCTGCAGGTATCGTGCGGAAGTTTCCATACTCTTTTGGCGCTCGAGGACGGCTCGGTGGCCGTTTGGGGCAAGGGGATGCGCGGCGTGCTCGGCGGCCAGAGCTCCTCCGATGCCCTCGCCCCGCAGCTGGTGGAACCCCTGCGCACCCACAAGGTGAAGGACCCCTCCGCGGCAACCCTTGCTCTGCCATCCCCTCTCGTTCCCCTCTGTGCTCCAATGTTTCGAACCTGCGATCCGTGAGGAGGTGGTTAAGATGGAGAGGCGGGGGGTGACCACGCAAGCATGCGGGTTGCCGGTGCCCCTTCGCTGGGATCCTCCTCTCACGTAAAGGTCCGCGTATGTGTAACCGCACCTCCGTGAAACCCTGCAGCTCGCCGCAGCGGGGTATCCTAAGCCGGCGTCGGTTCGTGGAGTGGAATTCATCCGCTTGCGCGTGTGCGCTGCTCTCGCTTGCTCCACGCTCGCCCTCGGTCAGTGCTAACTCCAGCCACGGAGACTTTTGTGCGCTCATTTCTGCGCTCGCCCTCGGTCAGTGCTAACTCCAGCCACGGAGACTTTTGTGTGCTCGTTTCTGCGCTCATGGGTACTGCCTCCGCCTTCAGGGTTGCTGGGTGGGCCTCTGGTTGTGCTTGCTTGGCGTTCTCTATGCGCACTCATCCATGCATCGATTTGTCTTGCCACGGGGGCGTGGTACGGCCGGGCTGTAACGAGGATGGAAGGAAGATGGAGATTGAGCGCTTCGTCCATGGTGTGTACAGGTTGTGCATGTGGCGGCGGGGGCAAAGCATTGCATGGCACTGACGGCCGAGGGAGACGTCTACACCTGGGGGAGTAACGAGGATGGTGCCCTTGGGGTTGGGTCGTCCGAGGAGAGCGGCCCTCATGATTTTTCTTCATTCCCCCACGCTGTGCTCACCTCGTGCCGGGTGGTTCAGGTGTAGCAAACTCTCCACCCGAACCCTTCGCTTCCAACCATCGATCACCTCTGTGGAGCCATGTTTGAATGCTGGACCCATAATTTATCGTCAATCGATGCAGCATATTCTGCCGCTGCCACTCGCAAGGGTACAGCGGAAGGCCTCTCATGCAGCATCCCTCCAACCGCGTGCCTTCGCCACTTTCTGCTTTGAAACCCGAACTGAAATGGCAGGGCAGTCCGCGCACAGTGAAGCAGAACTGCGGACTTTGGTTCAGAGGCACGGCGGCGTGGCTGTGTTGATCTGTGAGGAACGGTCTCTGGAGCAGATATCAGCGGGACGCGACTTCTCCCTGGCCATAACCGCCTTCGGCCTGCTGTACGCGTGGGGTACTAATTCGGTAAGTTCGGGATTGCGATAGCACGTGTGCATTTTGCTCCCTCTCCTGTGATTGGGCGTGCTGAAATCGATCAGATTGCAACAAGTAAAAGTCGACAAATCACTCTCCGGCATGCTGCCAACTGTGCCTGATCGCGGAGCCCCCGGCTCAGCATCTCCTGCACGGTGCCCTCAACACGCGCACCGCAACACAGAGGGCGTGAGAGTGTTCGGCCGTACGCGTTCTCTCCGTCGTGGCAGGGGACAGCACACGTGGCTCGGCCCCGGACAGGCTGTTTTGCTGATGACTCATCTCGCTTGAATCGGTCGATGCTTGAGGCGCGTTGCGGGGTAACCTAACCCGTGCGCCAAGCGCGGCGCACTGATTGGGCAGCCCGGAAGTATGATACACGCCGGAGAGGGGGAGGTCTCGGCGCAGAATGGGGAGCTAGGCACTGGGGACTCGAGGCCTCGCGATACTCCGACCATGGTGACCGACTTCGAGTGTGACAGCGCCTCGGTGCTCATGGCGGCAGCCAAGCGGCAGTCCAGCAGCTTTGCGGACCAGGCTAGCAAGCAGCATTGGACGTGTGGCCCCACTCCTCCCATTCCCTCATGTCCAGCATCGTCTCTGGCACCCATACGCAGCCAGTCATGTCGGATTCGGGAATGAATGACATTGTTGATCTGACGAGACATGAACATCTCCGATCATCATCGATAGCAAGCGGATCGATCCTCAACGATCACCTCAGTATCCCTCACCGCACACCTCACTCCTCACCTCACCTCACCTCACCTCACCTCACCTCACCTCTCACCTCGCCTCGCCTCACCTCGCTCGCCTCACCTCACCTCGCCTCACCTCGCACCTCGCGCCTCACCCCTCGCGCCTCACCCCTCGCGCCTCACTCCTCGCGTCTCACTCCCCGCGCCGCACTCCTCGCGCCTCACTCTCACGTCACTCCTCACCTCGCAAAGCATGGACAACCTGCAACGCGTTTTGGGGGTTTTCAGTGTTTTGAGCGCATTATTATGCCAAATCTGCCAACCACGAGTGTTTAAAATGTTTGTAAATGAAAGGAGTGGCTGTGTAAGTTTGCAATGTGTGCGATCGGATCAGGAAATTCGCAAGCCGCGAAGCAGAAGGGAGCAGTAGCCTGAACTGGCAGAGGATTAAGGTCGGTGGCCCAGGCAGCTCCGTGACTCATGCAGATGCCGAGCAAGAATGATGTCAGTCTGGGGCAATGCTTCCAATTGAGTGCCTCGATCTTTGGAAGGCCTTCCGGAAGGCTGCCGAAGTGGGACGAGGTCCAACCTCTCAGAAATTACAAATCGTAAACGTCTTGCGGTCAGGCGGATTTATGGCCTGTGATTGCCCCCCAGAGCTCGAAGGGCATTCATGGTGTGAGCGCATTGATTGGCATTTCTTGACACAAGGTGCACATATGTGTTTTCGCAGGACGTCGTGGCAGGGCACACGATGTCGATGTACGTGGCTTACAATGGAGACCTGTACACTTGTGGGACAAACTCAAATGGGGAGCTTGGGCATGGAGATACTCGGATGCGCCGCACTGCCTCTGTGGTACAAAATTTGCGTGCTAGGTACGCTTGAAATTTGCAGATTACTTCACCCAAGTCTATATTCGTCCTTCGGGTGCATGTATTGAAGGCAAAGCAGTGGCTCAGGGTTGCGGAGAAGGTGTATTGAATGGCAGGTGGCTGAATGACCAAAGGAGCGGCAACACTGGATATGTAGTGTCTAGAAAGTAGTTGTTCCTTCAATCGCGAATTCACAATGGGAAGGGTCGAATGCTGATCCACTCCTCATGGACAGTGTCCATGGCTGTTCATTGTGATGCGAAAGTATCTGACGACGGGATGAGCCGGAATGGTATCAATATGATATGACCCCGTTATATTTTGCTCTGAAATTTCTGATGACGGTAAGGATTGGTACGGGCGTCATTAGGGTATGACTACGTGATGCCTACATAAGACACGAACTGCAATAGGTATGATATGCATGGAACGCCTTTGTGAATGTGACAAACATAATAAAATGAAATATCGCAGCTGCATGGATAATTTGCTGAAGCATACACATGTAGTAAGGACTAATGAAATAAAATTTGGAACCTCGTTGATGGTGGTTGCAACCACACGACCTTATTTTGCAGGATGGAGGATCCTGCTTTGGATGGAGGATGAGCTTTGTCACAGCCTCAATAGTTAGTAACAACGTAGTGCGGATCTGTGTCACTGTCACTCTGAACCCGAAGTACTTTGCGCTTGTTTAAATGCAAATGTGATAGCGAGTGTATAACTATTGATGATGCAGAACACGTGCGAATTCCTCATCGGATGATGTCTGCATGCTCCTTATTTTATCATGATGTTCGTGTGAAGCAATATACTTGAGCTAGGGATAAAAGACCGGAACGGAATAACTTGATAAGTTAAGAAACATAACGGCTGTCCCGAACTTATCTCGGAGTCGTGCCTAGGGTTTACAGCTATGCCTGATGACTGTCGGAGTCATAGTCTGGTACTAATGTACGGCTAGGGACTACCTACTTGGGGTCTGATCGGAGACCATAATAATGCCACCCCTAGGCGGCAAATCTAACATATTCAGTGCGAAGTGCTCAGCACACCTGGTGGCTTCATACGGTCCAAAGAAACACACATAGACTCCTTTACTACTATGAGCGCATTCCTACGTACCAACCATACCGTTGATGTTCTCGTTCGTGTTCGCGTGTCGACGTGGAGGTGTGCAACTGCTTCAAGATGTGTTCCTTCTTAACAAAGTGGGTCGTCGTGTGTTCGTGTCCCGAACATCCTCGTAGTAGCCGTCGGTGAGAGTGCGGTCCAAAAACTTATCTCTAGGCAAGTGGACCTTCCAATCCGGCTTCTGGAACTCAAACACCCCGCCAAGGGTGAAAGGAGCCATCGCCAAAGGGGCAACGATACCGCCGCATGGGGGGGGATGTTGAAGGCGGCTTGGTCCACGATGTTCGGTCGTGCATCAAAGCACCGCCCTCTCCTCGCCCGCCGTCTCAACGCTAGGCACCTCCATCCCCACTGTGGACTACGTACTTCACCTTGTTCACCACATATCGCGATAAAGCGCATTGAAGTACTTGATGCCATGCGTGTACAATATGTTGTATAGGCTACGCATGCTACAGTCGGAACCCCTGCCCCTATAATGGATCTAACACCTTAGCACGCGTCCCTCAACAATCGATTCTCACTCGTATTCCCACGAGGAGCATGCGAGTAGCGACATCGTAGTGCACGCATGCCCCTCGTAAGAGAGAAATATCGTAGAATGCATTTGAAGTTATGAGCAATTCTTTCAATTTCCGAGACGAACTACTAAAGAAAACGGTGTATTGCAGAAACGTAATTCCTGGAAAATCGGCTGTACGTCGGTTTTTGCAAGATAGCCACTTTGCAAGTTACACACGGAGGGCCTACCGGAGCGTCGACGCCGTCCGCTGGATAAACCGAGGGCCTACCGGAGCGTCGATGTTATCCGTTGCCGCTCGACTTCCGGATGACATGGAGACAAGAGACTTTGGCGGTCAACGTGGATGGGCTGGGGTGATGCGCGTCATCAGAGATCGGCATTTGAGGACGATTCGTGCTGAGTGTGCTGGCGGGGATGGGCTGGGTCGGCGGATGGAATCAGACACCCAGAAGGTGGGTTGCGATGCAATGGCGCTGGCAGGCTGGCGGCGGCCCTCCAGGCCCTCGAGGTCCAGCCTGGAAAGCTTGATATCACTGGTGAGTAGCGCGGGGGTGGGCTCAGGGGTTGCCGCGATGCGCCTGCGGAGCGTGGTAGTTATGAGGGGGGCGCATAACGGCCGGCTGGGTGGGGGCACCGCAGAGACAGGGGCGGAGGGCGCCAGAGTTGATTAGAGGGGAGGGGTGCGGGTCTGCTGTGTGCGGGGGAGGGACGCGCGAGGGAGGCCAACGCATGCAATAGCATAGGAGAGGACAGCGCAGCAACGCCCGTGAAGGTGCTGACGGCCTCCATAAGCTCCTGCAACTTACGACCAATCATAAGAAGGCGGAGAGTAGTGAAGCGTACGCGCAGCGCTGCTGAGAACGTCACCAAGCCCTCGGGTGCGCGCTGAGCGGTGGCGAGTGACGCACAGGCAGCGGCGGGTGGTGCCGAGAGCGATCGGCGGGCGAGGTGGGGGGCACACGCGGAGCGGTGTTGGGACGGGCGGGAGGTGGAAGGCAGACAGTGATATCGGAGGTGCCGCACCGGCCGGAGCTGCAAGAGGCACTGGCAGCCCCTGGCTGCGAGCGTTGGCAGCTTAGCACTGACTAAACGTACAACAGTGGGATGGGGTTGGTGCGGTGGTATGAGGCGCATCCGAGGGCTGCGAGCGGTTCGTGAGGACTCAATGCAGCGGTGACGATCGTAGAGACAAGCGCAGATGGCACCGGGGCGGACACGTCTTAGGGGAGCGATAGTGATGATGTGCGCATGCCCTGTGTGCGCCCCCCGCAGACCATCTGCCCCACGCGGTCGGTCTCGCCCGCTCCTGCTGCACAACCCCCACTGACTCCCCATGGCGCACAATGGCCGTGGCGCGTCTGCCAGCGAGGCGCATCGAGACCTGATTCGGTGCGGTCGGAATTGTAAATGTGCTCGATGCCGTGCATCAGGCATGGGCGACGCAGCGGGGGAGACGCGCCACGCCGCCAGCGAGCATGCGAGCTCCAGCGGCGATGGCGTGTGCGCAACGAGGCACCAGACGACCATAGCTACCGAGCGGAGGAAGAGGGCTTGGTGGCGGTGATTGGTGAGGCGCTGTTTACGCGAGTGTTGACCAATCCGGAGCTCTCCCTGCGTGACCTCGCGCGTATGGCGCGTGTGGCGCGCGCCTGGGCCGGGGTGGCGAACACCGCTCTCGCGCTCTGGGCCCTGGCGGCGCACGCATCCGACCTCCGCGCCTGCCGGAGCCTCGATCCTCGCAGCTGCCGCGGTGTCTCCAGCGGTGTCTCTTGCCACTCTCTCGGAACTGCCCGCTCAGATTTCTGCATGCACGCCAAGGCGCTCGCTGTGCCTTTTGAGCCGGACGCCGTACTACGGCAAGTCGCAAGCAGCGCCTCACGCCGCAACGCTGTCATCGATGCTCCTGCGAGAGTGCGTCACCGCGCGGACCGCTGCGCTCCAGGTGCGGGAAGTCCCCTTTGATGGACGCGCGTCCGCGCGACGTATTTGTGCAGTGCATGCGCTTCCAGGAGCAAGTCGGACTCCCGCGCCGGAGCCCCTTGTGGATGGGCGTCTTTTGAAGCGCGCTCGGGCTGTCCTTGGCGCTGTGTCCCCTGTGTCCGGCGTTTAGATCTGCGTTCGATTACGCAAGTGGCACGCCGGCGGTAATTCATTGCGCGTGCGCGCGACGCCGCATGCGAAGCCGGCGCCGGCGGTGATTCATTGGGCGTGCGCGCGACGCCGCATGAGAAGACGCGTTGTGCATCTCAGGTGCTTGGCAACCTCGGCGAGATTGCACTGTCGCATGTGGGGGCAATGGGGGCACTGCTCGAGGACATTCACGACACGGCACTCGACAGGATGCCCGCAGAGGATTGCCCAGCTGACTACGCTATTGTGATCTCCGGCGAGCGATTTGCCGTGCTAAATGCAATCTGGGTGCTGGCGCCGGTCGATTGCTCCAGACGCTTTATCTGATCCGAAGGCTGCTCTCCATCCACACCTCGTTAACCCCTAACCCGCTGCTGGAATTACTCGCAAAAAATAGTCGTTTTACAAATGCGACACGTTTATAGTCTATGATATCTCGGCAAGTGTACGCGATTCCACATATGTTTAACACCTCGTAAAATGTCATTTTGAGCTATCGCATGCATGCATATATAATATATGCGCCGATATATCGCTGATATACAAGCAAAAAAACACGCTTTTCAGGAATCGAAAATTCGAGTGATCGAAAAGTGAGTCCGCACAATCGCTTACTCGAGTACTAGGTCACCCCACTATCATAAAACAATCGCCCATAGTGTTGTTTTGAAATGTTTAACTAGTTGGGGGCTTAAAAGCATCAATATATCGATATCAGGGCGAAATATGGTGAAACAAACACCAAAAAAACAGAAAAAAACATCAGTTTTCTAATGTTTCCCATACTTAAGACCATTTTGGGTGTTTTCCTGGAGAAAATGAGTATTAGAAGAGTATATGTGGCCTACGCGAGTGCACACCAATCAAATACGACAGCAAACACTAAACAAATGCATACCTGCCGATGGTCTACATGTGTTTACATGTGTTCCACGATTTTACGCACTTTAGGACTATTTTTATTCAAAAGCCACCAAATGAAAATGACAACTCGCAGGATTTTCCGTATGTTATAGTTGCACGTAAGTGAGATATATAGCTTTGATATATATGCAGAGTAGGTTATCGAGCCTTGGGGATGCATATGCACACAGCCTTGTAAAGCTTGGATGGGCGATTCCGACAAGTTTCGTCGCCGCAAGTGGCCGATTTGTGACTTTAAAAGCAAGTCGCTTGTTAGGATATCCTAACGCACAGCGGAGGAGGGGTTAATCCAGCCCTTCGATCCAAATGCCTGCAGTGCGGTGACGACCTGGTGAGCATGGTTTCGCTGCTGCAGATGTCCAATTTGGGGGACAGCCTCACAGTGCTCTAGGTAGAGGAGATAGCGCAGCCTACCTAGAGGATGCCTGCTGGTACCTGAGGTGGTCGACAGTGTGTGCGCTGGATGGTCTAGGCCCTCGGAAGATTGCTCCACACCTGCCAAGGGTGGCGGAGCTGGTGGGAGATTTGTGCAGCGTGGTGGGTGTTGCTGCGATGACGGCCATATAATCAAGGCCGCATATCAAGGGCTTGCCGCTCCGCTCGCGCGGATCTTGGCAGAGCAGTACTTCAGGCGGTACGCGTACGACGAGCCCGACTTCGAGGACCAGCCGTTCCTCGAGTATCCCGACGAGTATGTCTACGAGCTGCTGCGAGTCTTGAGGATGATCACACATAGGGGGGGGCGCCGAGGCCCATCTCGGTGGCCTCCTTGCGACCTTCGGAGACTTTCTTGTAGCTGACAAGTGCGACGTTGTTACCTTGGATTTAGTGATGGAGGTGCTGGAGCCGCTAGAGGACCTCAGTGGGCTTTCTTCACGCGCCGCGCAGCTTGTCGACTTCCTCAGTTGGGAGAGCAGTGAGTACGACGACTTACGGAGCTCCGTGCAGCAAAAATCGTGGGTACTCTCGGGCGGCATGTGAAAATCGACGATGTCGTTGCAATTCTGGGATCCGACGAAGACGAGGTAAATCGGTCTGCCGATAATGCCATGGCCGAGCTCGCACAGTATGTCCAGGCTTCCCACATAGAGAAAGTGGCGTGCCTGTTACAGCCTGGGAGTACGCCTGCAACGAAAGTGTCGGCCTTAAACGTGTTGAGACGCCACCAAGATCTACTTACAGCTCCGCAGGTGGCGGCCATGGTGGCGTGTCTCGACCCGTCGGAGGAGGATACGTGAATGGAGTGGAATGCTGTGCAGTATGCAGCCGAAGAAGCACTGCAAGAAATTGGAGACGCCGCGGAGTCGCAATTCGAGGCCCGTCTGTGCCCTGGCCAAAAGCAAAGACACGCAAGTGCGGAGTGCGGCAAAAAGGTGCTCGGGAGCATACATACTCCAGCTGCGAGGTCAAGCATATATACTACTCAAGCATTAGTGGTCATACTACACGTACACAGATTGGACGCAGTGACAATGACGGCACATGATTAATAATACCGAAAGGTGCCCGACAAGTTATTCAACGGTCAAATCGTTTCCCTTTTAGGGCACACAAATATGTGTCGACGGCATTTGTCCATAAACGACACACGACTGTCACATGACGAGCAGACGCCAACTGAGTGGACCCTCAAGTTTCAGGACTTCTGGGGTGAGGAGTACAAAAAGGAGATGACGACTGCCCTACCGAACATCGATGGACTCAGACATGACCCCCAAGATGAAGCCAACATTAACCTGGACCCTGAGCTGAGCAAGAAGGGGCCTCCCTGCCAGCGCATCTACAAGAAGTCTGCAGAGGAACTCCGCCAACTTCGAGAACGCGTGGAGACTCTGATGTCCAAGGGCTACATCCGACCCTCTTCCACCAGCCCTTATGCAGCTCCCTGTTTGATGGTCCCTAAACCCGGGAACCCCAAGGAGCTGCGACTGGTGATCGATTACCGGCTCCTCAACCGCCAGACAGTTAAGGACAAGTATCCTCTCCCAGACATCCAGATGATGTTCGACGAGATGCAGGGTGCGAAGTTCTTCTCTTCATTCGACGCGGTGGATGGCTTCTGGCAAGTACCGATGGCACCAGGAGATGTCGAGAAGACCGCCTTCACCACCCAGATGGGGTCATATGAGTGGTTGGTCATGCCGCAGGGGCTGCAGAATTCGCCGTCTCAGTATCAGCGACGGATGCAGCGGGCCTTGGGCCATCTCCCATTTGTCCGGATCTTCATCGATGATGTGGTCGTCTTCAGCAACACCGCTGCAGAGCACTACGAGCACGTCAAGCAACTGCTCCTGACATGCAGGGAGAAGGGCGTCTTCCTCAAGAGGTCCAAGTGCCAACTGTTGAAGAAATCCTTGCGGTTCCTTGGCCACTGTATCTCCGCAGATGGCTGCAGACCCCAACACGACAAGGTGGCTGCAGTGAGGGACTGGCCCGAGCTGGAAACGGTTACCCACGTCAGGCAGTTCTTGGGCCTGGCGGGGTATTACCGCAGGTTCATCCACTGCTTCTCCGAGATTGCTCAGCCTCTCACCCGGTTGACCAAGTCGGACGTGCCCTGGGAGTGGGGTCCCATGCAGCAGTGGGCCTTCGAGGAGCTGAAGAAGGCCCTCACCTCAGCGCCAGTGCTCGCCTTGCCTAACATTAAGGGTGCCGCAGACGGCACGGCACCTTTCGTGGTACAGACGGATGCTAGCGGCATCGCTCTTGGGGGAGTACTGATGCAAGACAATGGAGATGGTCTTGGACTGCGCGTGATATATAGCATACGAGAGCCGCCAGTTCTCAGCCGCCGAGCAGAATTACCACACCGGCGAGCGTGAGCTAGGTGCTCTACACCATTGCACCACCGTTACCTGGCGGCATTACCTCATCTTCACCAACTTCCGCATCCAGGGTGATCACCGCCCCCTTGAATGGCTGATGGAACCTGGCAGGGAGCTTAGCCGCAGACAGGCACGCTGGTACATGGATCTGGTGGAGGTGGGAGTCCCGAGAATGGAGTACATCAAAGGAGCGCTGCTGCTGGTACCGGACGCCCTGTCCAGAAGACCTGACTTCAAGGACAAGGACGTGCGTGAGGGGTTGAAGGAGGCAGGGGTGATCGACCCCACCTCAGATCTACCGAAAGACCCCCTGGCAACGCTGGAGTCTGAATACTTCTCCAGCTCACCACCCGCAGCTCATCCCCACTGGGCCCAGACAGTTGACTGTTGGCTCTCAGCAGTGGAGACCCTCTCCGTGGCGGAACAGGCCATGGACATGGGGGAGACCATCGCTCTCGTTAACCCGAAGCTCTATAAGGGAATGAAGGAGGATCACCTCGACTTCGACATGCCTGACTGGCCTGCAGCTGATGGCGCGAAGCCGGTAAAAGCTCCACACGAACCCCCTGATAGAGCTCCACCCCAGATAAGGATAACGAGGAGTATGTCACGCGCTGGGAAGGTCTCTACGACCCCAGCGCCTCCGCAGTTGGCGTCACCGAAGACGCGAACACCTACGTCACGAGCTGACGCATCAGAGGCGCCCACTGAGAAGGTGCCAACGAGCTCACCAACCCCGCAGCAGGCGCCCCAACAGTCAACTCCATCCCCGGTCCTTCACCCACAGAAACGGCAGGCTCCCCCAGAGGACTCACAGAATTGGCGTGTCCGAGCAGAGTACTCCTCGAAGTACGCCGAGAAATTTGGACCCTTCGATGTGGACGCCTGTTGTGACTTTGGCGGCCGCAACAGACAGGCGGATAGATTCTGGACAGACTGCCTTTCAGAGAAATGGAGGGGCCTTCGGGTTTGGTGTAACCCTCCATACAACTCCAAGTGCATTACTGTGGAGGCGATCTTGAACAAGTATATCGCAGAATGGAAGGCAGACCCAGAGAACACCTCAGCAGTATTCGTTCTACCAGATCACCAGTCCAAGCTCCCCGCGTGGCGCAAACTTTTCAGAAAGGCCAATATGCAGATTGTGGAGGTCATCCCTACTCACGATGACAAGGGCGAGCCCAACCAGTTCTTCGAGAACCCAGATGGGAGGGCCTTCGACCTCCGCTGGCCTGTTCTGATAGTACACGCCCCTCCCGCCAAACCACAACCAGCACGCGTGAGGCATCCGCGAACAGCCCCCGCTGTGATAAGGACAGGTGAGGCGGCAGACTTCAGAGACGCAGCCTCCCAGCAGTCGGACTCAAGGTTCCTGCGCGCGTTGAAAGCGGAGTACACCCGAGAGGGGACACTTCGCTCACTAAGAGAGAAAGTGAAGGCGGCGCCACACCAATGCCTACAGGACTTCAGGCTGGTGGGTGAAGTGGTTTGGAGAACCGCAGCAGGGAGATATCAGTTGGTGCTGGGGGAGGACTCTCCACTTCGAGAAGTAGTGATTCGCCATGCTCATGAGTCATTGTCCTCAGGCCACACTGGGCGAGACAAGACTCTGGAGAGGGTGCTGCGACGCTTCTATTGGCGTGGTGCCGCGGAAGATGTGGGCACTTGGGTTGCATCCTGCGCAGTGTGCCAATCAGTGAGGCCGCGGGGAACTTACCCGGATGGGTTGCTAAACCCTCACAGCATCCCGAACAGGCCATGGCAGGATGTCGCGGTGGACTTCGTCACCGGCCTGCCGGTATCAGAGAGGGGCAATGATGCTTTCGTGGCCTTCACCTGCAAGCTGACGAAGATGGTCCACGTTGTGCCGATGAACTTCGGTGACAGCTCCGCGGCTGTGGTGGCCAGAATCTACTTTGACTCGGTGTGGCGCTTACATGGCGCGCCTATGAAGATTGTCTCTGATCGTGACCCGCGGTTTCAAGATGCTTTCTGGCAGGAACTCATGAGACTGATGGGTGTGAAAGTGGCTCGTACCACGCCGTACAACCCTCGGTCTGACGGCCAGGCGGAACACAGCAACAGGGTTATTGAAGACATGCTCAGGTCCTTTGTAGACGCCAATGTGGAGGACTGGGATCTGTTCACCACTAACGTGGAGTTCGCGATCAATGACTCCAGGAGTGAATCTACTGGCTTCACGCCGTTTGAGCTGGTGTTCGGGTTCTCGCCGCTGTCGCAGTTGGACCTTTTCCTGGAGGCCGCACAGTCCACCGCTGGACGACGAACTGGGGGAGTAGGCACCGCACACGAAGTGGCTGTGAAATTTTCGTCGCAGCTGCGGGACGCCAGGCAGCGGTTAGAGCTGGCTCAACAGCGACAGCGCGAACAGTTTGATCGCAGACACGGGCAGCGGGAGTATGCTGTTGGAGATCTGGTCTGGATAGAGGCGAAACACCTTACGGAGAAGGTGATGGATCGCTCCATCTGTAGGAAACTGACCAAGCGCTGGCATGGACCAGTTCCTGTGACCGAACGCTTCTTCAGCGATGTACAGATGACCATGCCAGAGGCCGACAGAGGAGCTCCAGTAGCCTACCGCCTACGCCTCCCTCCTCACTGGCGGATTCACGACGTGTTCGCTCAACATCGCCTCAAACCGTACACCAGCGGTCAAGATGCTTTTGCCGCACGCGATCACCTAGCAGTACCTGAAGAAGTGGTAGTGGACGGTCAGAAGGAAGCACACGTTGAGCGCATCCTTGCACGTCGAGTGCGGTCTGTTCGAGGAAAGGAGGTGGAAGAGTGGAAGGTTCGCTGGACTGGCTACTCCAAAGCTCACGACCAATGGAGGACGCGTGACAAACTTGAACGCGGAAGTCCACTTCAACAACTTCGTGAATTCGAGCAAGCGAGACTGCACATGGAAGCGCAAGTCCGCGACGAAGCCACTCGGCGACGCGAGCAGCGTGGCCGCCACTCCGCTCAAGCCGGAATGACACTGGCCCACCTCATCACTAATCCCTGCGATGAACTGGACCAGCTCGAACAGATGGAAGATGATATCCCCCTGCCGTGGGAACGCCAAGAGCGCGTGGAAGATGGGTCGCTGGCACTGGTGACAGAGCTGCTGGCAATACAGACAAAAACAACCCGCACGCCCAGGATTCTCGTACTTTTCAGCGGTACTGGCTCAGTAGAGAGGGAATTCCTAAATTGCTTCCCCTCCGCCTCAGTAGTGACCCTCGACTCCGGGCATATCTGGCAACCCACTCATGTGTGTGACATCCTGCAATGGGACTACAGACAATACCCGCCTGGATTCTTCGATGTTATTTGGGCAAGTCCCCCCTGCAGGCAGTACAGTCAAGCGCGCACCACTGGTGGACCCCCTGACCTTCCCCAGGCTGACAAAATCGTACGACGAGCATTGCAGATCATTGACTACCTGGAGCCAAAACATTGGTTCATGGAAAACCCCAGAGGTCGCTTCCCTAACGCGCTACGGCTTCGCCCTATGATGCGCCAGCTTCCCCCACCGCTGGTGTGTACCTACTGCATGTACGGTACGCAGTACATGAAACCCACCTGCATATGGACGAACTCAGCACCACCCTCGCCCCTGCTACGCTGTACTACAGTAAACACTCGATTTTAAGAAAACAGGAATTTTAGGTCAGCCTAGCAAGTTTCTTATTTATATAGAGATCTTAAATATGGAGTGTTGTGTGTTAAATATTGTGAAGAAATCAAAAAAGCTGGCTACTTTCTTATTGGCGGGTTTTCTTATTACTGAGTGATTACTGTACTTCAACACCGTGTGCGTGCAGATGGGCAACCGGTGCTCATCCAGAGACTGCTCAGCTTGGACCTCACCCGCAGCAGACTGGAGCAGGTCGATCTGCGAGTGTATATCCCGTGCCAGCACTCCTGCTACGACAACTTTTCCGACATCTACGCCTCCGCGACACTGAAGACCCGCTTTAGATTCCAAGTGGCACCCTTCTTCTTGAAAGTGGTGCCCTGGTAGCGGCAGGCAAACTATGCTCGAAGAGGAACCAGAGAACCTAAGAACTGGAAAAGCAAGGAACCAGAAAACCTAAGAACTGGAACTTAGATGGGTACCTTAGCGGAGTGATCCCAGGAGGTAGACCACTCCTAAGGGGGGGAGAGTTGTGCCCGGAGGCACAGCGTGAGCCGATATGCCTATGCGTCCGTATGTGTGTCATCGGGGGTAATCTGGGATTGGCACGATGACAGTGAAATTGGGCTTGAAATCACGATGAGAATGAATACCAGATGTCCGGGGTATGACAGTATGACACTATGACACTATGACAGTATGACAGTATGACACTATAGTAGTATGACAGTACTGTGGGGGGTGTCATCGTGGAACTCAGTCAGACCCTCGAAGAATGGTCAGATTCGCATCGGGGTTGAAAAGACAATGAAATCGAATATCAGATATTAAGGTTATGACAGTATGACAGTATGACGCTATGCAGTATGACAGTATGACAGTACAGTAGTATGACAGTACTGTGGGGCAGTCATCGTGTCAACCTGTCGGCATAACATCTGAATCGAGAATGACGAATCGGAATTAGAAATGAGATCGGATCGGGAACTGAACGTTGAGCCGAAGTGTGACATCGGCTCTCGAGTGGTTGACCCTGCAACCTGAGTGACGAGTGAATAAGTAGAGCACTTGAGAAGTGTTTAGCCTTCAGAACTCGGAACCGAATTATCGTTTGTACCTCAATCTGGCCCTGATCCAGTATATTATAAAAATCCGAATTGTGTACCTTTGCACGTTCAATCAAAAACATATCTCCGAGCATCTGTCGTCGTGCCCCTGGCACAGCCATGCTAGGGTATATATGCCATATGCCACTTACAAATGGTCGGTTTTATTTTGTCTGTAAGCTAACTAGCGGCGTCCAAAGTGCCGCCCAGGATAGATTTGTTACATATCGTTTACATATGCATCCGCCTACCGAGACAGTGCAACTTATTACATGAGTGCTAGCATCGATATTGGTACAATTTCGGTATTATTTGGTACGAATTTCAGATACGGTCAGAGACCTGTTATCGTATATTACACCATTGTATACTGAGAGCGGGTGCGCCTCATCACCACAATTTTAAACAGCGCACGTTATTGTGCGCATTCATTAATATCGGTGCCATCCAACTTCGCGTCCGTAAATCGCCATTGCAGCCTACTCGTATGCCCCGCCCGCGCCGGGTAAAGCGTCGCATATGTATGTGCCTTATAATTAGTCATGTACATGTAAATCGCCTTCCGCGTTTACTATCGGATACCCCTGTTGCTTTGTGCATGCCAGTCGCTTTGTACTTTGTACTATACGCCAAAATGTAATTGAATACTTTTAAATTGATTAAATTAAATAGCTAGGGCAGGAGCTAGGCTGACAGGGCCCATCTGCTAAACCAACGGTGCAATCCTTATACACGAGATTGGCACCCTAGTAGTGACCACACGTAAACGCAACAGGCAATGATGTCCTGCCAAACAGCTAAAAGCTATCGTGGTCACAAGCCAGATTGAAGATTGCAGATGTCCCTGATGGAGTCGGAGTACTCGGTGTAGCTGAGTGCCTCTGCCCAATGTCGTCGAAGATATAGCTTGGAGCCGCCCCGCTCACGTACGCGAGGCGGGTCCACCAGGTGTGTACGTAGATCAAGGTATCATTTACCGGAGGTCAACATCTGCAGAAAACCCACATTTTCTAGATCTCGAGATATGTGCGTTTTTAGTCGGTGCTTATGTATGGTTAAGTATGGGCGATCGCGGAGCAGTATTTACCATAACTTCTCCATACCTCAACCACTTTTCTCCCTGACGTGCATAATGCATTTGGATAGGTTCGGCCAATCTATTTATCAAATAAAACTTTTTGGTGGTTTTTGTGCAAATGCTGACCTCCGGTAAATGATACCTTGAGATGTACTCAAGGAGATGAGAAAGCGATGGGAGCGAGCGAGCAACGTGTTAGAGATGTGATATGCGATACGGTAGCGCGCGCGCGGGGGGATTGTGCGGATGTCGTGTGGAAACGGTGTCGTTGGTGTCGTGAGCGGTCAAGTCGGTCGGCCCCCAATAGCTGGATGTGTCCTCGCAAATCTACACCACTGGCCCGAACCCGCAACGATGCTTACCGCGAGTCCCGTAATCGAACTCTGTGATCAGCGGTACCACGTGCCTTCTGTAAGCCCCATGATGCCCTCCGTACTGCCAACCAAGGGCGCACGCGCTCAACTCATCCCGGTGCTAGCTTAGCCTGGCATAGCACCAGACATGTTCCAATGAACCCCCCCGAAAACACTGGAGGAAAGGGCATGGTCGACGTGTTTGAGACATCATGCCATGGCTTTGTTTTACACATATGATGAATCGGTCATATGTTCGATGTCATAAATTAAAAACGCAAAGCATATCCTCTCACTTCAGAATATGCCTGTGTAAAATATGTCAATGCTCTTCAAAGTAAGTATATCTCAGCAAATGGCACAATAAAACCCTGGCTGTATGCAACTTATTCTACAAATTATTCGTCTTCCCCATCGTCCAGCGGTAGGGGCACATTTGGGAATATCGACATGTTCGTGGGATCCTCTTGGACGTCCATACCGGTGCTAGCATGCACAATTTGCCAATGTTTATTCATGGACAGACTAGGCACCAGGTGCAGATCTGCCCGTAAAACCAAGCTATCTGCAGACTCAATTCGAAATGTGCCAGTACCATGAGCTGGTTGCAAATCTAGCACAAGCTCGACAATGCCGGTGTCATCGTCGGCCAGGTCGTTTACCGCCACCACAATGCACGTATCAAAGTGCAACTCATCCTGCGCGTTTGTGGACCTAATCCTCACAGCTGTTTGCCCAACGACCACCTCCAGCTTTCGATATTCATTTTCATCACCGATTGCCCCAGCATACAGCTCCCCATATGCCCCGTGCGATGCTTTCTTCAAGATGGTTTGCAACCTCACGTTGCTACCTACACGCTTGCCGTTGTTGTTCTTGCGCTGCGTCTTCATCAAATCCCACATCTGCCACCAACCCCTTCAACTGTCTTTGTGCCACCTTGAGAAATAGCCAGACTGATTTGCCCCCGCCTGAGAAGGGGACAGCTAGAGAAACCTGTAGAGGCTCGGGTATAACACGTGATGGGAACATCGACAGCAAGGGCCTTGACATGGACCACACGAGGAGTACACACAATGAGAGACGGCAGGAGCGCCTGAAGGGCCAATCACCGCAGTGAGCATAGGATACGCGGAGCTCTATCCGTGCCCCATCACTGATGCGGTGCATCGTGCATAAGCCATTGATTCAAAGTTAAAACATTAAGGCAAGTAAGGGAGTTTCCCAACACCCTTGACCCGTGCGTTCCGTGGTCACACCATGAGTCCACGAAAACACGCATACGCCGGAGTGTGTGTTGAATCCTTTGATCCCCGGTATGGGTACATAGCGCAGCCGATCTTCCGCGGTTACATCGCGCCAAAGAAATGGATCCAACGATCAGCCACGCAAACGCAGCCGAGCTTCCGCGGTTACATTACGCCAAAGAAATGGATCCAACGGTCAGCCACACGCAAACGCAGCCGATCTTCCGCGGTTACATCGCGCCAAAGAAATGGATCCAACGGTAAGCCACGCAAACGCAGCCGATCTTCCGCGGTTACATCGCGCCAAAGAAATGGATCGAACGATCAGCCATGCAAACGCAGCCGATCTTCCGCGGTTACATCGCGCCAAAGAATGGATCCAACGATCAGCCACGCAAACGCAGCCGATCTTCCGCGGTTACATCGCGCCAAAGAAATGGATCCAACGGTAAGCCACGCAAACGCAGCCGATCTTCTGTGGCTAGATGCTTCAAAGGAATCGGTACAAGGATGAGCCCCACACCAGCGAGCCGACATTCTGTGGCTACATGTTGCCGAAGGAATCGGTCGAACGATAAGCCAAACCCACTTACAAATACCTTTGTTTCTGGAGCAGGCGGCTCAGGATCCTTCGTTTCCGCAGCCGGCGGCTCAGCATCCTTCGTTTCCGCAGCCGGCGGCTCAGGAACCTTCGTTTCCGCAGCAGGCTGCTCAGGATCCTTCGTTTCCGAAGCAGGCGGCTCAGGAACCTTCGTTTCCGCAGCTGGCGGCTCAGCATCCTGCGGCAATCCCTGCAACACACAAGGCTCAGCATCCTGCAGCAGTCCCTGCAACACGCAAGAGCTCATGTAGTCTCCGGGACTCCCTGGCCGAACCACCGATTGATACGTGAATCGCGACACAGCTTCGGCCTACAACAACAACCTACAGTCCAGATCGTCGAACTGGCTGCAGCATCCAAAAATCTACGGTGCATAGGTGCCTGACAACCCCCCCACCCGGAAAATGTGGTGCCGACATGCCTGACACCCCCCTCCGAGCAAATGTGGTGACCAGATGCCCGGCATTCCCCCTCGGAGCACATGTGGTGCCCAGGTGCCCGACAGCCAGACCAACCGGAGCACATGTGGTGACTAGGTGCCCAACAGCCAGCCCCCCCGACACATGTGGTACCCAGGTGCCTTAACCCCCACTCGGGCACATGTGGCCACAGCTCTCCGTATCACGACTTGCGTTAGTGGCGAGTTTGAGCAGCGATGTGCTTTCGAAGGCGACTGAACACTCGGCGGGTTCGCCGCGTGTTCTGCTGGCGTGGTTGCGAGGAAAGTTCAAGTCTTTCCGGTACCTTGCGTGGTCGGCCTCTTTTTTTCTGCCGGGGAGGGGCTTGGTTCTTCATCTTGGCTTCCGGTGGATCTTCAGGCATGGGTGGCGTTGTGCACGCCCGTCGACTCGGCCCAGGCGTGGTGCTGGTGCGTCTTCCAAGGCATCTCGGGTGAGCTGCACTGCTTCTTCTTCAACCTGCAAATCGGAATCACAAACATCGGTGAACTCATGCTTATCTCCTACCCCTGGACGGTTCACAGGCGCCTGACAGCCCCATCATGGAGCACATGTGGTGCCCGGGTGCCCGACAGCCAGACCAACCGGGCACATGTGGTGACTAGGTGCCCAACAATGGCCCCAGACACATGGTGCCCAGTTGTAACCCCACTCGGAGCACATGTGGCCACAACTCTCCGTATCACGGCACGTTAGTGAGTTTGAGCAACGATGTGCTCGAAGACGACAGACACTCGACGGTTCATCGCATTCTGCTGACGTGGTTGCGAGGGAAAGTTTCAGGAAGTCTTTCCGGTACCTTGCGTGGTCGGCCTCTTTTTTTCTGCAAGGGAGGGCTTGGTTCTTCATCTTCGCTTCCGGTGGATGTCGAGCCGTGGCGGCGTTGTGCACGTCGACTCGACGGGCGTGGTGCTGGTGCGTCTTCCAAGGCATGTCCCGGGGGAGCTGCACTCGCTTCCACTGCTTCAACAACCTGCAGTCCACATCGCAAACATCGGTGCGACTCATAGGCACCTACCCCTGGACGGTTCACAGGCGCCTGACAGCCCCCCATCCCCAGAGCACATGTGGTGCCCAGGTGCCCGAACCCCCCCCCACCCGGAGCACATTTGGCCACAACTCTCCGTATCACGGCACGTTACTGAGTTTGAACCAACGATGTGCTCGAAGACGACAGACACTCAACGGTTCATCGCATTCTGCTGACGTGGTTGCGAGGGAAAGTGTCAGGAAGTATTTCCGGTACCTTGCGTGGTCGGCCTCTTTTTTTCTGCCGGGGAGGGCTTGGTTCTTCATCTTCGCTTCCGGTGGATGTCGAGCCGCGGTGGCGTTGTGCACGCCGTCGACTCGACGGGCGTGGTGCTGGTGCGTCTTCCAAGGCATCTCCCGGGTGAGCTGCACTCGCTTCAACTGCTTCAACAACCTGCAATCCAGATCACAAACATCGGTGCGACTCATACGCATCTCCTACCCCTGGACGGTTCACAGGCGCCTGACAGCCCCCATCCTCGGAGCACATGTGGTGCCCAGGTGCCCGACAGCCAGACCAACCGGAGCACATGTGGTGACTAGGTGCCCAACAGCCAGCCCCCTGGCATGGTGCCTAGGTGCCTTAACTCCCCCCCACTCGGAGCACATGTGGCCATAACTCTCCGTATCACGGCACGTTAGTGAGTTTGAGCAACGATGTGCTCGAAGACGACAGACACTCGACGGTTCATCGCATTCTGCTGACGTGGTTGCGAGGGAAAGTTTCAGGAAGTCTTTCCGGTACCTTGCGTGGTCGGCCTCTTTTTTTCTGCAAGGGAGGGCTTGGTTCTTCATCTTCGCTTCCGGTGGATGTCGAGCCGTGGCGGCGTTGTGCACGTCGACTCGACGGGCGTGGTGCTGGTGCGTCTTCCAAGGCATGTCCCGGGGGAGCTGCACTCGCTTCCACTGCTTCAACAACCTGCAGTCCACATCGCAAACATCGGTGCGACTCATAGGCACCTACCCCTGGACGGTTCACAGGCGCCTGACAGCCCCCCATCCCCAGAGCACATGTGGTGCCCAGGTGCCCGAACCCCCCCCCACCCGGAGCACATTTGGCCACAACTCTCCGTATCACGGCACGTTACTGAGTTTGAACCAACGATGTGCTCGAAGACGACAGACACTCAACGGTTCATCGCATTCTGCTGAAGTGGTTGCGAGGGAAAGTGTCAGGAAGTATTTCCGGTACCTTGCGTGGTCGGCCTCTCTTTTTCTGCCTGGGAGGGCTTGGTTCTTCATCTTCGCTTCCGGTGGATGTCGAGCCGCGGCGGCGTTGTGCACGCCGTCGACTCGACGGGCGTGGTGCTGGTGCGTCTTCCAAGGCATGTCCCGGGGGAGCTGCACTCGTTTCAACTGCTTCAACAACCTGCAGTCGAGATCGCAAACATCGGTGCGACTCATACGCATCTCCTACCCCTGGACGGTTCAAAGGCGCCTGACACCCCCCCATCCGGAGCACATCTTAGTGCCAAGGTTAATACAGCCTCCCCCACCTGGAGCACATGTGGTGCCCAGGTGCCCGAACCCCCCCCCACCCGGAGCACATTTGGCCACAACTCTCCGTATCACGGCACGTTACTGAGTTTGAACCAACGATGTGCTCGAAGACGACAGACAGTCAACGGTTTATCGCATTCTGCTGACGTGGTTGCGAGGGAAAGTGTCAGGAAGTCTTTCCGGTACCTTGCGTGGTCGGCCTCTTTTTTTCTGCAAGGGAGGGCTTGGTTCTTCATCTTCGCTTCCGGTGGATGTCGAGCCGCGGCGGCGTTGTGCACGCCGTCGACTCGACGGGCGTGGTGCTGGTGCGTCTTCCAAGGCATGTCCCGGGTGAGCTGCACCCAAGGCACCTTCGACAGGACCCATAAGGTCAGCTACACTCGAGGCGCCAGTCAAGAGGGGCACCGACCCTGCCACTGAGGCACCGTCTACGAGGGGCACCGACCCTGCCACTGAGGCACCGTCTACGAGGGGCACCAAACCTGCCAATAATACGGCTTCACAGGGGTAAACCTGTTTGAACTACACCTCTAATAACCTTAAGAGTTTTGAGTATGACTTCTGTTGTGGGGTCTTAGGGTTCAGGTCCAGGCCTTCAGCATTCAGGTATGGCGTACTCGGAATAAGTTTTCAGGATTTCAGCAGAAGCAAAGGCCAGTCTCGCGCCGAGTAATGCCTACACCCTCGTACCTGCGCGCTGTGGGCGCATGTGCTGGCACAGCTGTGCCACGAGGGAGTAGCAGTCCAAGGGGTCTCTAAACACCTCTGCCAGGATCTTGTCGAGCCGAATTGTCGAGACAGAGATACCATCCGTGCGCCGCACTGGCGGTGCTCCTAGCTTGCGAAAGTGTATGTACCTCCACAGAAGCTCCAGCACCTGCTCAGTCACGCCTCCCCCACGTCGTCGTGCCTCCAAACGGTTCGTCTCGACCTCGAATGTGGTCACCACCTCTAGGCGCTCTAAGCTGGTACATACTTTAGAAAAATGATCAGTTGAAGGCAAGTATTTGGGCTTCTATTCCATACGAACTTCCATACCTCGCGCGCCTCGCAGCAACATTTTTGATGGTAGAGGCGCTACCTTCGGCTTTGATGTCGGGAACTCAGAGGTCGTCGCGTTGGAATGCGTGGACAGAGCTTGCCAGATCGACGTCAGTGCCTCCAGTAGTGCGGGCGAGAGCTCGCATGCCCCTGAAAGTGTCGGGACGGTTGCGGCCAAGGACCTGCCAACACCTTTTGGGAAATCTTACATTCCAGCTCCCTGTTCTGAACATACCGCACGGTTAACGGACAGAAGAACAGACAAAGCATATGGCAGCTCGGAAGCACGTTCGAAGCGCAGCACTTTGTGCCAAAACGGGCATATTCACCTTTCACTTTCACCCTGACGACTTCCTATCAGAAAACGATCCACCTGCGGGCAGCATCGAGTAGCAAACAGTCAGTCGCACTCGAACGCACCTTGGTAAGCGATTATCTCAAAACACCTTACCTCACTCTTTATAAACTGTTTGCGATGATTCAAGCAAGACGATGTTTCTTCTTCAAGCTTGGATCGCAGTTCCCTGGTCGTTGTTGATTGCAGATCTGATTCTGCCAAGAGGCGATGTAATCTGCCGGCCAGCTCCTCGTCTGACAATGTGCAAGGAGACCGTTCCATCTTGTATCGCTAACCTCAAAACCACGGTACAGAGATTGTATTTCCGGCGAGAAGATTGCTGTAACAGAGGCTCTTCGGGAGTCCAATACTAAGAGGAGATTTAGCCGGAAGCAAACATTTTCGCAGGTTCCGACAACCGCGGCCAGAATCTGCTAAAGTGAGGTCGTTGGGATTGTTGATATTGTGCTGCTGTGTCTCTCTCGTTCTAGCGAGTGAAAATCAACTTTCAAAGATCACCTGCGTTTGGCCTCATAGACTGAGTAATAGAGTGAGCACATCGCGGCCTGCACCGCGAGATCGACTTGAGAATTGAGGGCACTAGAAGTAGAGAAGTTCCTCACACATTGTATCAGGTATACCCCCGCTCTTCATGTTTCGGAACTATGGCAAATTAGCCCGTCAATCAAAACTCCGTGGCCGACTCGAGTAAACGGGAAACGGGAGCCCCTAACGCTACGCTGGCGCTGGCGTGGGCCACACCAGCCGAGAGCTGAGGGCTGGAGGGAGGGTTTCCACCGCACTCACCAGATGATCAATAGAGCTCTACAGCCAGCTGCCAGGTGTTGAAAGACTTCAGTTCAACAGTCGAGTGAAATCTGAAATATAAACTTATTAAGTCGCTATGACCTAAATAGGGCGCTACTTTACACAGATCATCTGCGATTTATTGAAGTGAAATGAAAATAGCAAACTACGTGTCACTACCTGAGTTCTGTCGTGTGACATCCGATAATATCGATCGTCGGGATGCGGATGCCTCGACCGATCTGACACTCACACGAAACGACGAAAGTGTGAAGAGCTGATGGTGATGGGATAGGGTTCCCTATCGAGTAAACGGTTTGAAAAAATAGGCTCAGCCGAGAAAACATTTCGAGCAGAAGACAACCGAGACTGTACAGTATCCGTTTAAACAGGAGAAACCGAGGGCGTACGCTACCCCGTGGTGCTGCTTCCGCTACTATTCGTACTACAGTAGCGCGAGCGTCGCTTGGAACCTGAAAAACAGTGCAAACGGCAAACGACGCTGCCATTGTTTTCGTAGTCATGATGCATACCGGGCACAGTAATGTTTTCTCGTTACAAATCTCTACATGCATAGGTTTCACGACTTTCAGAACACGAGAACAGATGCCTACTACAGTTATTGCCCAGAAAAAACGGAAAACGTACGTTACGGCCTTAAAGTCCGCTGAGCACAGTTTACTTTACGAACTTCCAACGAGGTAATCTTCTGCCGACAAGATTTCGCCACGAAGTGTTTCGCCTTGCTTGTGCAGGAATTCAAGTATTTATTCTCGTTTTAGCTCCCTGAACTTCCTTTGACGGGGTCGCGTCGCAGGTTGAGTTTTGGATTGAAGAAAGCACGCACGAAGACTGTTTTTCAAGTTTCTGCGCGTAAGATTGATCGTATTATCCCTGCAACTCTACCACAGAACATTTTATTCTCACTCGTATAGTCTTACACAAGAATGTCTCGCGCGTCAGTGCTTGGCTCAAGTGAAATCCCCTTCCGAATTCCGAATCACTTGCTTCCCTGAGGAGCTGTCAAAAAGGCATTCTTGTTCTACTCGCACGCAGCCTGCGGTTACTAAAGTGCTGCCAGTTTTATCAGACGTTTGCGGCCTTTTTGTGTTAGTCTTGCAAAATCGACCCAGCAACATAGCGACTTCGCGCCCACCGGGTCGGCAAGTGGAACTGCACTAAGCCTGTCGCCTGCCTCGGTGCTGAAGCACAGCGACGGACTGATCGCCTCAATGTCATTCCAAGCAGGAGGCAAAGCGGAGAGCCCTTGCGAACTATGGGAGACTGACGCCCAGGGCATACGATGGAACTCTCAGGATATTGCAGCCGCGACAGGTCTGCCGTGACGCTTTTCGCCCCACACGTGTTTACTCAGCAGGTTGCAGATTAATACCCGTAAGCTGGTTTTATCTATTCATTTCGCAACATCTTCATTGCGGCTTATGTAGTAATAACAGTGTTGATAGGTTCTGGTCGAAACTGTTCCCCCAGCCACTTGACATAGCCGACGTGCGCGTGACTCAGGGGGGGCCGTGGAGAAACCGGGTATTGCGGCGGGGAGCATCTGTACGGATACGCGGGTATTGCAGCCGGGACAGTGGATGCTCGCTCTTAAGGTAAACTTCCATAATGTGGACGCTTCCATTCACCCCGCTTTCTCCTGCCTTGGCGCGCCTCCCCAGGCATTCTCCACTACTGCCTGCCGGCCTGAGCATTCTCCACATCGTCGACTGCCTGACGGCTTGGGCAGCATCCACTGCCTCTGTCTTTTGATTCAAAAGGATACAAATATGATTTCGCCTTTCGAAGCAGTTCGCAGATAGCACAACTCATCGGAACCAAAGTCCGTAGTCTCTCATGGGATTCTCTTAGTTCTGACTTGGTGGAATCTGAGTTGGATCTGCTGACCTGTGCGGCCACAGACGTGATCCTGCAGCCGCGACCTGAAGTTCAGGGTTTCAATCTCTACTGCACACTGCTCTGATATTCTGAAGTTGTTCAGGGTTTCAGCTGTCCGCAGTACCTCGCCCGCTGTATCCGCTGTGATCCGTTGAGATCTGCAGAACCTACACTTTCCAGTATTTCTCTTTCAGGGTGACTGCCTACTCTGTACTTCGGGAGCCCCCCCTGCGAGTGTCCAGCTCTACTTCTGGGGGGCTGCCTACTCTGTACTTCGGGAGCCCCCCCCTGCGAGTGTCCAGCTCTACTTCTGGGGGGCTGCCCTGTCTCTAGCTCGCAATCAGTTTTCGTTCGCGTACCTGTGAGTCGTATGCGTAAGTAGATTAGCGGGTCTAGAGCACAGCAGCTTGGTGTGGCTTACGAAGCTCGGTACAGCGGAAGCCAACACTGTCCGCTTTCGTATTCCGGCACACTGCTTCGTACCATTTCTCATCAAGTCCGTGACATCCTTGGTCCACAGTTCAATACGCTTGGATCTGTCATTTTTTTACAGAACCAGAAAACACTTGAACCGCGCCCTGATTGTCGGATTACTTCTGAAATTGGAGAGACAAGGTCAGGACGTTCTTCAAAATACATGAAACATTCCTCCCTCCCCGTGCTGCCTCCGGCTTCGCAATCCTTTCGGCCTCACTAGTGGAGACAGACCTACCTTTCTGTATGATACCTGGATATATGAGCAGATACTCACACAGGCAAACTGCGATCCCGAAATGGTGGTGGCGATTCCGTCTCACCCTCATAGGGCTCCCCCCACCGTGCCGCCACAGCATGTAATACCAAGCTCGCGGTCCGTTGTACCTTGAGGTACCGAAGCACCTGCTTCAATGTGGTGTTGTGAGAGGAGCCAAGATGCAGACCTTGGCAACCCCAAAGAGACAGTCCACCCGTAAGCACCTTGCTATTAGCCATTGAGCTTTAGGAAGCTCGCCATGTCTTGCCCTGAGGGGCGAGGCACAGAAGCTCTTGAGGTAGAGTGCCATGCTCTGCGTCGTGGGAGCTCCGTCGTGCCGCAACAGGGGCCCAACTTCGACGGGCACGAGTACCTCACCCAAGCAGCGGACATCGGCGCCGTAGGTAAAAAGTAGACCGCTCCGTTTCTGCATCCTTTGCTTATGTTGTTTGATCCAAACCGGGGCAGCACTCTGAGTGCGAGTCGGACACTGGGGCTACACTATCTTCAATGTTATGCCAAGCGAGGGTCGCTCCCAACACGACTGCAAACACAGGGTCTAAGTGAGCTCTCTTTGGCCGCTTCCAACACGACTGCAAGCACAGAGTCTAAGTGAGCTCTCATTGGCCGCCCCCATCACGGCTGCAAGCAGGGTCTAAGTGAGCTCTCGTGGCGCTCCCATCTCGAATGCAAGCACAGGGTCTAGTGAGCTCTCGTGGCCGCCCCATCACGACTGCAAGCGCAGGGTCTAAGTGAGCTCTCATTGGCCGCCCCCATCACGACTGCAAGCGCAGGGTCTAAGTGAGCTCTTATTGGCCGCAGGGGCAATTGGCAGCCAGCCTGCACCCCCTGACTGGTGCGCACCGTCCCGAGCTGGGGGAGTTAATAGTGTCATCATATAGCGCATGTGGCAGCCTCTGCAACAGTCTCATCTAGCTGTTCGCTGATTGGTTGACACCTGTTGGATCAGCGCAAGTGACAGCCTCTGCAAGAGTCTCGTCTAGCTGTCTGCTGATTGGTTGACACCTGTTGGATCAGGATCCTCAGGTAATGCACGTTAAAGCCGGCGGCGGAGGGTGAATGGCTGCAGGGCGCTGGGGTATGTGCGCGTGCCGGACACACTGGTTGCACTTCAGGTGCCCCTCTGAGCGTCTCTTCCCGGAGGCCGGCTCCTTCCAGCTCGGCGCTCCTGTGTTGCAAGGTGCATCCTCTAGGGTCAGGGCGCAGTCATCGCGGCAACTCAGCGTCATCTGGAGCTGCGACGCTGGGGGCCGACAGCGGCGCATGAGGCGCCCTGACGCGTCACCCAGGCCCTCGGGAGGCGCCTCGGTGTGATGCAGGCGCAGGTGAGGTGCTTGGGGTTGTGACGCGCGCGCAGGTGAGGTGCTTGGTGTTGTGATGCGGGCGCAGGTGAGGTGCTGGGGGTTGTGATGCGGGGTCTGCAACAGGATCTTGCTCGCTTGATCCGGCGAAGGTATGGGCAGAGCGGTGCGGTGGTGGGAATCACCGGGAGCGCGGGTAAGACCACGACTCGCGCCATGACGCAGCTGGTGCTGCAGGGAGGGCTGCTATCTGGAGCGGTGCACGCCACCCAGGGCAACATGAACAATCATGTAAGCCTGCGTAGCCAACATTCCCTAATGCCCCCGCGGCGGCCCCGAAAAGGCCGCGTGTGGTGTCTGGTGTTTGCTCTCGATACAGGCTGCAATGGTCTATCAGTCTTTCGGGCCAGTATAATGTTGCAAGGGGGTAACATTATATTTCTAGGGTGTTATAATCTTTTTCAGAGGCTATATATAAGGCTATATATATATATATATTGCCTTATATAGGGGGTTACACTCGCCCTGCAGGCTTCAACATTAGCTACCTAAGGCCGTTGCAGTGCCGGGGGTTCCCGCCGACATTCCATGGGCTATAATGAATGTCTCATGAGCGGCGATCGGTGTCGCTACCACCGATGCGCGCTGCAGCGGATGTCTAGGGTTACGTTAGGGTTACGTTACGTTAGGGAAGCTGCAATCTGTGATCTTGGGAGGCGACTGGGATCCGTGTATTCGGCTGAGTCGGGGAGAACTTCAGAGGGGGATGCAGGCAGCGTGTGGCCGAAGGAGGCGATACATGAGGTGATGCGTGATGCAATGCTGGGTGGAGAGCGCAGATTGGGGTTCCGGTGACGCTGCTGCAGCTGCCAAGCGACAGCGCAGCCTGTGTGCTGGAGATGGGCATGAACCACTTTGGTGAAATTGCCCTCCTCGCGGACATCGCCCGTCCCAACGTATGCGCCCGGATGTGTGGAGTCTGCTTGACTCCTGCAGGTCCTAGGCCGCGCCCTTCCACAGGTCTTAGGTCTTAGGTTTTAGGCCGCTTGACTCCTGCAGGTCCTAGGCCGCGCCCTTCCACAGGTCTTAGGTCTTAGGTTTTAGGCCGCTCGACTCCTGCAGGTCCTAGGTTGCGCCCTTCCTTGCCTCCACAAGCGCGGGCTGGACTTTTGTGCCGCGCGCTCAGTAGCACCCCGTAGATCCGCACATACGCACCCCTTGCATGTCATCATGCGCCCACGTGCGCAGGCCCGCTCTACCTCACGCTCCGCCGGATACTGCTTCGATTTCTGTGCGGCAATGTTCTGGTGGCCTGCTCCCGGGCGGTTTCACACCCGTCGTGGTCATTAATCAAGTCGTGGTCATCGGGCATTTAGGATCGTCCCGAGGTAAAGGGGTGAGGCGCAGATCATGTGTGGAGAGAGAGAGAGAGAGACAGATGCGGTGTGTCCACAGCTTCCTGGGCGGAGTGGTTGGAACAGATTCGGCTCATCACGAATGTGGGGCCGGTCCACACCGAGGGTGTCGGGGGCATCGATGGTGTGGCGCGGGCGAAAGGGTGAGCTCCCCGCGATGCGCGGCGGCCGTATTTGAAAGCATCTGGGAAAACGTTGGATCTTTGATCCAGTGGCCATGCTCAGCGGGAGTCCTGCCTGCTGGAAATGTTGAATATTTACATGAATTAGGTTTGCCAGCTGTCTCCTCTGTCGTGTTTTCGCGACTGCAGGTTGGACCAGAGGGCGGATGGTGGTACCCCACGTGGCTGATACCGCGCACGTCACCGCAGGGAGCTCTTTGACAGCGCTCGGGAAGGGGACATCTGCGTCATCAATGGCGACGATCAGCGAGTGCGGGGTTTGCAAATCCCCGAAGCCGCTCGGGTTATCTCATTCGGTAACGCGGCACATCTCTCTTCCGATCGTATCCTCACTGCCATATCCTGGAGAGCGCAATCGCTCAATCCCCGGACGTCGTCCTGGACAAAAGTGTTGTGTGCCGTCTTGCTGGCGCAGGGCTTGGGCGCCTAGTGACGCGGATGCTTGGATCTGTCCAGGAGTCGCTGTCCCGACGGATCGCGTGATTGCGTGGGGCCGTGGTGCAGGTACGGCCGTCGGATGTCACGTGCGGATGCAGAATGTGCATGCAGCGGGACCGGCGGGTGCGGTGCCGTCCTGACCCCTCGCCACCCAACCTTGCTCTCCCTGACCGGCCCCTGCAGACTCTTCTGTCTCCACCAATCAGGAAGCGTTTGGTGTATTGGGGTTGGGCCCAGGTTTGTACACACGCTTCCAGCTGTCAGGCCGCGAGGACGGCTCAGGCACCGAGAAGGTGGACGTGCTGGTGAGGGCCCCTGTGGACTTCCGGCGCCCGCCATGTGTCGCACTGACACTGGCTGTTAGAGCGCCCGGAGTGTGCTTGCTCTGCTGAACCACGGTAAATGCGTACACTCACTATACACTCAAGGCACTGCGAGGTTTCGCGCGGCTGAGGACCATTGGAGCCGTGCCGCCAGGATACCCATTGCTCTGAAAGGGAGTTGGAGCATGGGAGTGAGGCGCGCCGCCTGGGGGAGTATCCAAGCTGCCAGATTGGGGTCTCGGTCCCCACGAAGCCGCGGAACAACCGGATGAATATCCTGAAGTTCGTGCTGAATCCTTTGATCTCCAGCATGGGTACATCGTACGGCCAAGGTTCCGTTCTGTTGGCAGTTTGGTGTTAATTATTGTAATTGAAATTATGATTATGATTATTATGTTGGTTACTTATGGTCAAACAAACCGATTCAATGATGAGCACAGACACGAGGGCGCGCCTTGTGTGGTGGTGGCGGCGGCGGAGTTTCGGTTCGGTTGAGCTACAAGGCTCCTCGAGTTCAGCCCCAGAGAGTTGCCTGCAAGGCAAGGGGAGGTTGAGGGGGGTTGCATGGGCGCAGCTGCGGGCACCGGGGCGGCATCTGGCAATGAACGCGGCCGCAGCGGCTGCAGTGGGCCTGGCACTCGGAATCCCCCTCAGCACCGCAGGTCGCCGCCCTGGCGTGCCCCCCGCCCGCCTCCTCTCCGCCGCGCTTTCTCACAAATGGGTCAGCCTTGCCTCGCGGCCCGCCTGCTTCGGTCTGATTGGACCGAAAACATCGACCGCCCGCAAAGTATAGCAGCATCTTACTGTAAGGAATTCCAGTGTTGTCGATGGTTTGCCGTCCAATCGGGGTGGCTGTGTGATACGCCCATTCCCACACGGGAATCGGAAAGATCGCTGCCTTTCACAACCGTTTGTATGGTCACAACCGCCAACCATTTCATCACTGCCTTTCACAACCGTCGATCTTGAGCAGATAAGTGCGGTCAGGTTGACACGTCTTACTGCACAGCTTTTGACGCCTTCACCGATGTGCAGGCAAGGCCCTAGAAGGCTATTCGCCGGTGAGTGGGCGCATGCAGGTGTGTGCACGCCCGCTGACCTCGTTGCCATTCGCTGACGTCAGCTCTTGGCGATGTTGGGTCTTCCAAGATGCTATTGAATGCGGATATCAGATCCTGTGGATGTGGCTCCCACTCATTGCAGTTTCAGATCCGTTACGTTTGTAATACTGTGAATGGTGGCTTGCCACAATTGCCGGATCTTTCAAAGTCGCATCCTCCAAATGTCAGATCTCGTGGATGACAGATCTTTCGAGTGACAGATCTCGTGGATGACAGACCTTTCGAGTGACAGATCTCGTGGATGACAGATCTTTCGAGTGACAGATCTTGTAAATGATAGATCTTGTGATTGCAAGATCTCGTGATTGCCAGATCTTGTGGAGAACAGATCTTTCTCCTGTTAATGACTGATCGTTGGGCTGCCATGCATGCGGGGTGGCGGCGCCTCGAGGCTGTGTCGAGGCGCGCCCACCTCTGACCCTGCAGCTGGATCTGGCGGCCTGGCTGCTGCCGGTGACAAGGAGCCGACTCCCACCACACCGAGGTCATGAGTGCGTCTGCCCGAGAGTCGGCCAGCGTGCGCCCCTTTTCTGGAGAGGTGAACCAAAAGATGGTTGCTGTGGCGGCTGTGGTGTCAGGTGATGGAAGCGGGCGAGGCGCTTGTGGTCAATGACACCTACAACTCAAGCCCCCTTAGTCTGCAGGCCGCCCTAGACCTCCTAGCATCCATCCCGTGCGGGCCCGGGTGCAGCTGGTCCGCCCCCGGCCACCGCCGGCGCCGCTCTGAGCCGCAGTGCAGCACTACCGCCACCCTGCAGTGCGCCGCGCACTCCCGCGCACATCCCTCGTCGAGTGTCCGCACAGGTGCCGTGTGCTACGTGAGCAGTGACACATGAAACTCTCGAGCTCCAAAAGCTGGGCGCTCCATGCTCCTTTCAGAAGCTTTCCCCCCAGCAGGAAGTGCGCATGTGCTGCGGGATCAGAGGCCGACGTGGCCGAGATTGAAGGGAGACGGGGCCTGGTACACAACTTGGCCAAAATTGAAGGAAGACAGGGCCTCGCCTTGAACGACCGGCTGCTGACGTGGCGGGGACAGAGGAGACAGGGCCTGCTTTTGCGACCCGGCTGCTGACGTGGCGGGGATTGAACGGAGCGGGCCTCGCCTTGCACGACCGGCTGTGACGTAGCGGAGTACTGAAGGGAGACAGGGCCTCGCCTTGCCACGACCGTACTGACGTAAAGCAGCGAGGATTGAAGGAGACAGGGTCTGGCTGTTCCACGACCGGCTGCTGACGTGAGAGTTGAAGAGGAGACGTGGCCTGGCTGTTCACTACCGGCT
This sequence comes from Cymbomonas tetramitiformis, assembly GCA_001247695.2. NCBI lineage: Eukaryota > Viridiplantae > Chlorophyta > Pyramimonadophyceae > Pyramimonadales > Pyramimonadaceae > Cymbomonas > Cymbomonas tetramitiformis. Next base: position 128,490 of record LGRX02026996.1, read on the forward strand.
GCTGACGTGGCGAGATTGAAGAGGAGGCAGGCCTGGCTGTTCACTACCGGCTGCTGACGTGGCGGGGATTGAAGGGAGACGGGGCCTGGCTGTTCACGACCGCCTGCTGACGTGGCGGGGATTGAAGGGAGACGGGGCCTGGCTGTTCACGTCCGCCTGCTGACGTGGCGGGGATTGAACGGACAAATGACAGGAAGCGCCGAGTGGTGTTTCTTGGGGACATGCTCGAGCTCGGCGTGAGTGGCCCGCCGCGCGCCCCTGCCCGCGCTACTGCGTGCACTGGCGCCATTCCGCTGATGCCTTCGAGTGACACTGAGTATAAAACTGAGGCCTCTTAGCCTTTGAGCTGCTGGAGCCCGCGCAACGCCTCCGAGATGCCACAGCCTTCCCCGTCCCCCGTATGGAGGACAGAAAACGCCCCCGGCGCCGTGCTACACAAGTGCGTTGACGCCGTGGTCTCCGTCATTCCAGCCGGTCACTCCACCAGATGCTCCCTGTCATTCCAGCCGGTCACTCCACCAGATGCTCCCTGTCA